>VMDO01041400.1:0-11235 GCA_007922755.1 Pedetes capensis
TGGGTAAAGGATAATGAAGAATATTGAAAAAATGGGCCAGGTCCATGTGTGGTGGTGCATGCCTGTGATCCCAGTGACTCGGGAGGCTGTGGCAGGAGGATTACAAGTTCAAGGCCAAAGGCAGCCTGCATAAGATAGAGAGACCCTGACTCAAAAAAGTAAAAAATAGAGTGCAAGCGCAGCCAAATGGTAGAGCACTTGCAAAGTATGTGCAAGGCCCTGGGTTTACCCCTCACATACTGCAAAACAAAACAAAAAGATAGCTACATCCAAAACAGCTAACATCGTTTTTAAGTATACAATTTCTCAGAACTATAAAAGGCAGAGATCAGTCAAGACAGAAGTTAGAACATCACAGGGTGAAATGGAAAACATGATCAAAGAGGATGGCAAAATTATTGAAGTATTAAATGAATTTCTTAATGGATTTACATGGAAGGATACTAGGCAAATGCCAGCTGTCATTTGCTATTTACATATCATCTTATTGGACTTCAAAATTAGCATTGCTGGGGGCTTAAGCAAACCACAGATATTCAAAATCAACAGTCTCCCCAACCAGATGGTATTAATCCTGGGCACCCAGCTCACACCAGAGGTACCTTTCTCAGTCACCAAGGATGATACTTGGAGGAAAAAGATTGTTGACCTAAGCTGCTGCCAGAACAGTTTGAAGTAATGTGGTGCCTTGTGTTGAGACTGGCTTTTTGCAATGAGATACCCATTTGAATGCAGTTTTAAAACAATGGAAAGGAATCACTCTCCATTGGAGTGGGGCTTTCTGTGTGACAGGCAGCTGTGACAGAGAGTAAAGACATTCCTAAATATTTTTAAATAAAATTTCTTAACATAATTCATGATTTAAGAAATAAAGAAAACTATAAAACCTTAACTGGTCTCTTCCTAAAAGAAGGCAGACTTCTTAGACCATTTCCTTCTGTTTCTTTCATTTTCCTTTGAAATGTCTTGTTATTGTAAAATAGAACTCATACAGAGAGGAGCACAAAATGTAAATATATAGCTTAATAAATGATCACAAATCCAAAAACTACTTTAACCACCAACCTGATTAAAAGAAATAGTGCATTCACAATAGCCCAGAGGCCATGCTTCACTTTTCTTTTTAAACACTACATAGAAATTAATTTTGTTTTAATGATTTCATGACAATTGTAGAAATAAAGATATTTTAATGATAAAGGACAACTCTTGGGAAATAGTGTATCATAGAAACAGGGATCAGGGCCTAACATGGCAACTTAAATCTTGTGGCAAAGGAAAATCTTGTATATGACTGAATGCTGAGCTTGCCCCCTCTCTAATAGAATAACAAAGACTCAGTTTCAAATTGTGGAAAGCTCAGCAGAAATGTGACAGGCCAATAGAACATAACACTTTCTTAGATCTGAGACATGAGCTAATTAGATCTTACTGATACCTTTTGAAGTAAAAGACATGAACTTGGTCTCCATAAACTCACATTAAGTATCTCTAACAATGCTGTATCTGTCTGGTCCTCACGGTTTTAAACAGTTCAGCAATCATACTGATAATTAATACTTACATGGCACTTATTATGTGTCGGGCACTGTTGTAAGCATTTTGCATATATTAACTCATTTCATTATTTAATTCTTATATCCCTTTGAGAAAAATGTGGAAATTAAAATACAAAGACAATGGTAGGAGGTAGCAGACCTGGGATTCAAATTCTGACTGGCTTGTAGCAGAGTGTTGTTAACTGTTAAGCTCTTCTGCCTTCACGTAAGGAATTTAAAATGAATATTCCCTTATATAAACACTGGGCTATCTTTGGTCATTGTCCATAGAAAGCATACATGTCAATAGCTTAATTGTGAGGAATAATTCTGTTAGCATAACTGTGATGTGACATTATTAACTGTGCTTTAACATAGATGTTAGTATAGAGAAGACAGTATCTGAGATTCCTGTTGTGACTTGAAATATGCATGAAATTTAAACATGCTTGACAAACTCAGAAACACTGTTTGTGGGCATAAAATTTTTAATAAAGACAGAACTTCTCAATTTTTGAGATACATCTTTAAAAGGAAAGTGTATTGATAAACTTGTATAAGTAATGTTTATTATTCATATTGTAGATGCTTAATGCAGTACTAATACAATTTGGTGCCACTGCCTTGATTCATGCTATGTGACTAGGAATTTTAAACCCATTGCTTTTGAACCTCAAATGAAAATGTCAACACAGAGAAAAAGACAAGAAATATCTTAGTTTTACTGAGAAGATAAATTTGATCTTGCAGACTCTGTGAATGGATCTTGGGGACCACCAGTTGTCCACCAAACATACTTTGAATTCTCTTACAAATCATAGGTATTTGCTTTATTTTCCTATTTGGAAATAATTACCCTTTCTGAAATCTGAGTTCTCACTTTTGTCTCAGATCATGACTTACCTATAGCTACCTGACTCCCTTGCTTACAAATTTGATTCTCCAGTTTGTCTATGCCCATTCTCAGGTACTATGTGCATTTACAGAGATAAAACAAATTCTAACAACAAAAACAATGTGAAATGCCAGTCACAAACATAAGAACTCCCTGACCCAGGTTTAAATTCTTCCCTTGATTCCTTACAATATGAATTTGTTCTTGTGACCGTTAGATTACTGATTCAGCTTGGTCAAACTTGTAGTTATATGCTTATTGAACTCTCTTCCTCACCTGAAGTTTGTCAAGCAAATTGAGTGACTGGGTGGGGAGAAGAATTAATACAATAAAGGATAGTAAGTTTGCCTCCTTTGTCATATATGAGGAAGCAAAACCTTCAATCAGTCATCTCTCTCTCACTGTTGTGTCAAGGTGAATGGAATTATTTCTAAATACTTGACAATCATCAGTCATCCTTATGACTTTCAGGAACTAGGAATGTTTATTTATCCTTGCATCTTATAACAGTAACAGAAAAAGAAATGAAAGAAGGTCTTTCCTTCTGCCTCAGGCAAATATACTATGTAGATAGCTTACTAGGTAGCTAGCTTATTATGACAGGTACAGTTCAAGTGGACATTTCTGCTCCATTCTATATGACTCCTTGGGAGAGATTCCCTGTAAGTACTACAGAGAGATGAAGTTTCATAGAGGATTTGACCTGGGTAATTCTGACATGATGGAGGGCACACTAGGAACATAATTTACAACAAGTGAAGGGTCTAAGTGGGAAGGAAACATGTATCTGGGAAAATAAGGGAAGGTGTTTAGGTACTGTAGATGTTTTTCTTTTATCATAATCATTAGAAACCAGTCTCTGAAGAATCCAAATTTATTTTAAATTTATTTTTAAAGGCTTCTGTTTCCTCTTTCCTCTGTAAAACACACACACACACACACAGAGAGAGAGAGAGAGAGAGAGAGAGAACATTTGAAAGCTGTAAAGAATTTATTTTGGATTAGGATAATTTTAGAATCTTTCAACCATGCTCAAAGTATAACAAAGCTATTTTTAACACTTTCAGTTGATTCTTCATATTTACTACAGTGAAAAAACAAATACTAATTAAGCACTTACTTTGTGCAAACATTTATAGGAAATGTAGGAAACTGAAGAAATGCATAATATATGCTCCCTCCTTCCCAAAAAATCTCAAACTGAGATGAGAGGTAGTTACCGATGGAGACAGATATCAATTACTTATAATAGAAGCAAGTGAATGCATAATAAAGGAAGATATAGATCCAGCATAGTATCGGACTACCTCACAGTTCCAGTTATAACATTGGTGGTAGAGAGGGGTCTGTCCAGGTACATCATGCTCTCCTAATGAGTGTTCCCCATACATTCAGACACAGGGGCTAGTAGTTTATGTACAGCCTAATTTTCAGGCACTGACCCAGGTTTAGACTCTCTACTGTTGATGAAGGCAACATTTGTCTATGGAGATGATTTTGGGTTTCTTCTTTCTGGCCTTCCTCAAGGCTCTCCACTTAAGAAGTAATGAGTCCCATCTGAGAAGAAGCTACTTATCCTTTCTTGGATAAAGCTTCTCAAGAAGCCTTCTTGAGAAGACGATCGGTTACTGTTTGTGAGTTTTAAGAAAAGAACCCCAAATCTAAGAGTAGTGAAACTGTGATCTTTAATACCAATCAATTTGCTCATAAGCTTGTGAATTTTAATTTTTCTAGTTAGGTAATTAACATAAAAACGTGATATTCTCATAAATTAGCTGGCTAGGGCCCCTTGGATCTATGTGGATAGAAAGAATGGGTAGGCAAAGAGAAGCCTTTCAAATACTGGTCTTAGGCAGAAGTAAATGGTGGCAGCAAGGAGTTGGAGTGGCAGGAGCAAGTGATACCACTTACTGTTACAGCCCTTTTATATCCCAAGGAGGTAGGAATACTCAGCCAGCCTATAAGTGTTATAACACTTAGGCAGGATGAGTCAGTAATCCTCAGCCTTCAACAACAAGTAGCATTGTGGCTTCTCAGTGGGCCTATGTATTGGGATCCTTAACCCTGATGGCAGCCAGTGTTACAGCTCCTGGGCTCAGTGTATCTGAGACCCTTGCCACTAATGACTCGACAGCTCTCTGGACCTCTTATAATAACCAGAGCCTACAGTTCCCTTTCAAGCTCTTTAAAGTCTTCTCTCTTTCTTCTTCCATCCCCTGTCTTCCTTCCCTTTTCTCTCACTTGAACTGTTCAGCTGCCTCTTGTTGCTATGGCCACTGTCATTGTCATTAAGAAGACAGTCGTCACTGCTCTTTTCTGCTTTTTTCTAATTTGCGATTGATTGTTTGGCAGCCGTCAGTGTCTTATGGCTGGCTATAAGTCCTGCCCCTTCAAGGTTTTCATGGCCCCTCCCCTGCAGATGCTGTCGACGATGGTGGGGAAGTGCCTCCCAGGTGCCAGGCTCTGGCCCATCACTCCCTGGTTTTGATGCAGTGATTTGGAGCAAAGAGGGTAGAAGTCCCATCCCTCTTACTTGGGGCAGTGGGAAAGTGCTTCCTGGGTACTGGCCTCCAGCACCTGCTGTTGGCAATTGAGAGCAAAGGGACAGAGACTAACACTCCCTCTAGTCAAACAGCAGGAAAGGCTCCCAGGTGCTCTCCCTGCTTCTCCCTGCTGGGCACCCACTGCTACTGATTGGGACACAGGAGATGGTGCCACTGTCTTGTCCTCCTTCTTGTTGTCACTGCCTTTTCTTCTTTTTTTTTGTACTACCAGAACAAACACTACCCAAGGTAGGCAGAAAAATCATATGAGAGAAGCTTTTTATTGGGCCTGTTGTTGTAATTCCAGGGGAGGATCACTGGAGGATGTCTCCCAGCTATCTGTCCTAGAATGACATGAGGAGACTTTCTGTATAGCCAGAGGTGGGTTATATATATCAATCATGGGGATTATGTCATGCAAATATAGGTTTGTGTTAACATCAATCACAGCATTGTTCCCTTACACTCCTCACACACAGCAGTCCATTTTGCCTAATCAGAGCAGTTGAGCCACCAGGCGAAGTGTTCCCACTCTGGCGTGGGTTAGTCAGAGTGTCATCTAGAGTTCATGCAGCCTTGTAATAGAAAAAGAAGTCTGGTGCAAACTTCAAACTGTTTGAAACTGCCATGGCTGGGGCTGCACCTTCAGGAGCTGGAGTTATAGCAAATAGTTGCAGTTCTGTCTCTTTCTTCAAATGTCTGTGAAGTGTTCACAATGGCAAGTGTTAGTGTGAGGAGGCTTAATTGGAAAACAGTTCCTTTGTTCAATGTAGCCACAGTCACAAGAGACTGTCCAGTAGCTACCAGTTAGGGAATAAGATCACCCCATCCCCCAACAGTAGTGCTTACCTTGAAAAAAAATAAGTTTCAGAGTACTTACAGCAAGAATGGGATTTAGCTCAGTTGGTAGAGCACTGCGCTGCAGTCTCTGAGGTCCCAAGTTCGATTCCCAGCACTGCAAAAATGGGAGAAGGACATGGCAACCCACTCCCAAGGCAATCCCAAAACAATCTGCCATTGAAAACCCTATGAGGGTCGCTATGAGTCGGACACGACTCAATGGCACCTAACAACAACAACAACAACAGCAAGAATAAAAAAAATCATTAACAAAAATATTAATTTTAACAGTGTATTAATAATACTTCACACCCGGCATCCCAAAAAGAGGTGGATCCCCCTCATCTGTCTCAACATGAAGATAAAAGGATCACCTTGAGTATCTTCTCCATATAGAAGATGTGACAAAGTAAAAAATCAAGTAGAGTTTCATCTTCTATCCCACTCAGCTTTGATTTGGAAAGGAGGTGGTTAAACTATAACATGAAGAAAGTGGCAGTTATAAAGCTTGCCTTCTATTGCATGCTTTTGCAGCAGCAATTACCTCAGCCACAAATCTCATTTACAGAACTCTTTGAAAGTGCTATCTGGATGATGGCAGAATACACTGGAAATCAATGGAGGGTGATTTCATTCCCAAATTGAAGTTACCATTTAATAGCCAGGGAAAAAACACCTACTTGCACACATCAACCTCCTTCTTACTCATTAATAGATTCCTCAGTAGCAATTATGAAGCTCAACTTTCACAAATTCAATTACTACTAAAAATATGAATTATAAACACTCTTTACCAATTGAAATGCAATAGCATCCTAGCTTCCTGAAGGAAAATAGACAGGAGCTGTTGAAAATGGTCCTAATCATGATGCTAATAAGTAATGGCCCAGTATGTAGTCTATGAAAGAGGCCAGTCCCTGCCTTCTTGCACCTAACATTATGTGGTAATTTTTTTCCTTATTTATATATAGTATCCTAGCAACTATCTTGCATATTAGTCCTCATGGATCTAAAAATGATACATTGGGAAATCTGTCCATCAGGGCCTCATGCTACAGAAGGGTACATTTTCTCTTCGGAGGGCATGTTAAGAGTCAGATACGTGGGGATTAGAGTTACTTTCTTTGCTGTGAGATTTCATTAACTTTCTGATCCTGTGTAGTCAGAGGGCCAGTAATCCAGGTTTAATCTAAATAAATGGCAGTGCGGGCAACAGATCCCAATTCCACATTAATATTCAATAGTATAGCAGAGGAGCCTGTGGAGGTTGCCTCCTGTAGATGACCTTAAACCTACCAAAAGTAGGTACTGATAATGGCCCTGAACTTCTAATTTGTTTAATATCCTTTGATTGAAGGCATGAAGGACACTGCCAAAATATTCATGCAACCCAGAAGTGGGAAGGCTTTAAATCATTCTCATTTTACTGTGAAATAGATTAGTTATGAGCTCAATTATGACCCTTGAGGCAAGGTCAGATTTGTTTTGATATAGGAAAATAAAGATTTAGAAATAGGTTTTGGGCCTAAGGGTTAGAGAAAGAAACAGATGAGAAGAAGCTAGAAAGAAGCTCCTGTATCCTTAATTCTGGCTTGGGTTCTCTGAAATTTGTGATCATATGCTATCAGGAACTTTTCTAGATAGGTCCTGTATGATAGGTTAGACTACACCTGAAGGAACAGGAAATCCATTGTAAAGCTGAATGGCCCATTAGTTTCAAAATGTTTTCAGGGAAGACATTTTGTAGCTGAGAAAGATAATGCTAAGTAATTGAAGATTCTTTTCTGTTCCTGAACTTATTTCCCCAGCTTTATATTCCCTTCATTTTAGCTGTAACATAAATTGGTCTATGATCCTGAACTCTGTCCTTCTTCTCTAACCACAATCTCCTGTGCTTCTATAGCTCCCACAGAATGTTCTCTTTTTAGTCCTATCATCACCCTCAACCCCTTATTCTCTGGGCCAACTCTTTCTCCCTATGGTTTGCCCCCATACTCACTGGGCACTGTAGGCAGCTAATTTGATGATATGCTCACTAACACCCCGAGATTCATTAGCCTCTTGAAAACTTATTAGAGTTCTTTGCCTTGGCTGTTCAAGCCCTGGGTAACTTCCACCAACAACTTTGTTTGCTTTTGAGTTTTTCTAAGGGATACCATGTAACCAAGATGCGTTGATCCCCTATAGCCATGCAAGGTAATTTCAGCTGGGCCTTCCTGCATGCTCATCCACACCTCTTTTCATTACTTGCTGGCTCCCTTTACTATTCATTCATTCTTTCAAAAAATATTTATTAGGCAATTTTTATGTCTCAACTATGGCCAAGGCAGTGAGTATATAATGGTAATCAAGACTAACAAGGTCCTATTCTTCATGGACTTTATCACTTAGTGAAGGAAAGTGGAAAAATAATGTTTTAATAAAGGAATTTCATATTGGGATCAGTTCCACGCAGAAGAATAAGTACAAATATCCTAAGATAAAAATAAATTCAGGATTTTCAAAGGGCAGAATGAAGGTCATTTTAGGTGGGCTTCAAAGGGAGAAGAATATAAGATGTAAGTTTACAGAGATAAGCAAACGATCGTGAAAAAGACTTAGGATTTTATTCCATTTTCAATAAGAGGTCATTGTAGGAGACTGTTGGTGGGGAGGAAGGGGATGGGGGAAAAGAGTCATGAGAGGGAAAGGGGAAATTTAACGTGGGCAATGTGCAATGAAATGCACGTATGCAAATGTCATAATGAGACTCACTAAGTTATACATTGAAATTACTAATAAAAAAGTTAAAAAGTCATTGTAAAGTTTTAAGTAGAGGAGTTCATAATATCTGATTAATATTTTGAAAGGATCACTCTAGCTGCTGTGGGATGGATATAAGAGACAAGTTTGGAACCAAAGGAAGCAATACCTCAGGAAGCTAATGCATGACCCAGGTGAGGGATCATGGTGGCTTAGACTAAGTTTTGGCAGTAGATATAGTAAAAAGTCTTTGAATTCCATTGAGAAAGTTGAAGGATGCATGATGATATAATATGCCCAGGATATAATAAAATGACTGTTACCTCTGTAAGTCATATTTAAATTGTCATTTTGTTTCATCCAAAGAAAAAAAGGCATGTTTTCTCTTTTACCTGCCCCCTCCTTGATTCTAGCACTGGTTGTTGTTGTTAGGTGCCGTCGAGTCCAGCGACCCTCATAGGGTTTTCAATGGCTGACTGTTTCGGGATTGCCTTGGGAGTGGATTGCCAGGTCCTTCTCCCATTTTTGCCATGCTAGGAATTGAACTGGGGACCTCAGAGACTGCAGTGCATCATTCTACCAACTGAGCTAAATCACAGACCTCTAGCCCTGGTACAATTGTTTAAAAAAGGACAGAAAGAAAAGAAATTCCATCAGTATCTCTTCTCTTTTTAAGTAGCCTCTTCCTGTTCTTCTGGGCTTGCTCTCCCTCAATGTTCTGCATAGATTTCTTTTTCCTCCTTCACATAATGCAAATTAAGTCCTTCCTCCTCTGCAGGCAAAGAATTGCCAAGGTAACAATTTCAGTGACTTTGAAAAGTTGTTAGGAGAGAGGCTGTAGAGTTGGGTTAGGGCTGAGAACATCTCTGGAACTCCTTACTGTGAACCACATTGGAGGCACTTTTCTCCTTAAACATATAATTGATCTTGGTGGCTACTGCTGAACTAAGTTTCTGAGAAAGTCTCTTAAACTATCCTTTTATGACCAGATATAGAAATGCAAGACTTCTTGAGAAAACAGGTTTTCAAAGGAGCTAGGAACCCCTATCATATTAGTTTATATTTGCTGAGCACTGGAGATGTTAGAAGGAAAGAGAAAATTGATCCTGATCTGTGCATTTACTCTGAACTTGTTGTTGTTGTTGTTAGGTGCTGTCGAGTTGAGTCCGACCCATAGTGACCCTATATACAATAGATCAAAACACTTCTCAATTATGTGCCAGGCACATGATCTTATTTATATTTAAGCCCATTGTGGCAGAAACTGTGTCAATAGACCATCTCTTATTTAGCAAGTTCAAAGCAATGCCACTGTTAATGTATATTACCTTGCTAATCTGAACCTCACAACTGTGAGACCATATCAGTAATCAAATTTCTCATTTTCCAGACCAACCAATCAACATATATTCTTAAAGCATGTACTAGTTTGAGTAGCCTTTGCTTAGGTTTTGGCCAAAAATAGAGCTGTTTAATTCATGATTCCTCTATCAGGGATACAAACTGAATGTATAAGAAACAATTCTAGACCAAAAGAGCAAATTAATCAGATGCTAAGCTGGATCATATAGATTCTAATTTTATTATGAGTTCTGAGATAAGAGCATACATTTTTATTTAATGTTGAGCTCTAGACTGTTAGACCCTGGAAGGAACTTGGAGTCTCATCAACTCATTTCATAACTGTCCACAGTCTGATGTCCAGAGAGATGAAGTAACCACAAGCCCATAAAAGTCAGTGGTAGAGTCAGGACAGGACTTGGGTAGACTCTAATTTGTAATCTAGGGTCATTTATGCTCCCAAAACTTTGTTATCAGCCAAGCTCTCAGTGTGCTTCTGTTTCTATATTTCACTGGCTACTAATGCAAGGGGAACATCTGGAGAGATTTTTTTTTTAGCTATTTCAGCACCTCATCTAGTAATAGCTTCATTGTGGAAATCCTAAATCCAGGGCCCAGTGTGTGAGACAGGTCTCCGAGATACCTATTCAGCTATCCTCAGCATCTGTCAGTCATCTCCATGCTCTACTGCATGTTCACATAATTAATCAATAAGGGTCTGACAGTCAGCAACATTTGTGGGTAAGACCTCGAGCTGGGTTGGAGGAAACTTGGTCCTTGTTTGTCCAGAAAGTCCAGTAGTGAGGAAGACATATATGTTGCTCATGGCAAGAATTTTACTGTAATCATGATATAAAACCTGTTCTCAAAGGATTCCTAGCTTGATTTAAGAGAAGAGAAAAACAGAAAATATAGGAGTATATATGAAACATACACACACACATCGCTGTCACATGCACATATATCAAGTTGTCACATATCTACAACGAAAACTGAAATGAGTAAAACTGAATTAGAACTTTATATTGTTATTTGAAGAAATATTATGAATTTATGTTTAATGAATAGTTTGGATAAATATAAGAACACAGAGGGAGGATATATAAATGTAGATATGAAATAGATTCAGGTAAATTTCTCATTAAGTTTGGGCAATGAGAGTTCTAGATGAACAGTGGGAATTTATATTTAAAGGCAAATGGGGAGGTGTGTATACTATAGCTTTTGTGATAACCAGATATGGAGTGTTTATATAGTCATTATAAGTTCTCCCTTGGCAATACAGTCTCTAGAGTGGTAATGTGAGAGATGTCAAATCTCCATGAAGAACACTTGT
>VMDO01041401.1:0-11235 GCA_007922755.1 Pedetes capensis
CTTATTCTTCTTGTAACAATAGACTCAAATGAATAATTGCATGATAGCAAGAGATGGGCTTCAGCTTATCATAGAAATGCTCTTAATTAGACTTGCTACACCCAAGTATAGCCTGCAGCTGTAGCCCTGTGGCATCCAATCCCGTCAGATCTCGGAAGCTAAGCAGGGTCAGGCCTGGTTAGTACCTGGATGGGAGACCTCCTGGGAACACCAGAAGCTGTAGGCTTGGGAGAAGGACCTGGCAACCCCCTCCCAAAGTCAATCTGCCATTGAAAACCTGATGAACAGCAGAGAAGCACTGACAATAGTGTTTCCCCTGTTGTACAGAGGGTCGCTATGAGTCGGATACCGACTCAATGGCACCTAACAACAACAACAACAACACCCAAGTATGTCTCATTTGAATTGCCCAAGTTTTATTGATAAACTTTGTTGGATTATTTTACATATTATATATTCATCTTGGTTGGTCTGATCAAGGCTAAATTTTGTCTTGCAATTTGCCAACTATGGTTGGTTGGTTGATTCACTGGTGTTCATCAACCCCCAGTCTTCATCCAGGATGTCACTGAGGTATGAATATATTAGGTTATTCTGCAGCCTAGAGGTTGATCCTGTATTAGCTCTTCAGTATTTGATAATTATAATGAAGATCACAAAACTGTAAGATCTAATTAAGTTTGGAACTTTCCAAAATTGACTTTCTGTAGAAAATTTCATGCTGAATGAATGTGACAATCCAGAAAATTAAAGAAGTAGCCTCTTGCATGACTATGTTTCATCTCCTTCTTCACACATAGAAGCAGAGAAACCTGGGGCTAAAATAGGGTTGAGCAACTTTTCAAATTATGAATAATTTTGCACATGGCCAAAATTTTAATGTCTGTCTCATCGAAAAATATTTGCTCATAATACTGCTTCTCATTGGTATGTTGTTGTTAGGTGTTCTCGAGTCGGTCCCGACTCATAGCGACCCTCATAGGGTTTTCAATGGCTGACTGTTTCGGGATTTCCTTGGGAGTGGATTGCCAGGCCCTTCTCCCATTTTTGCGGTGCTGGAAATTGAACTCAGGACCTCAGAGACTGCAGCGCCGTGTTCTATCCACTGAGCTAAATCCCAGCCCTCTCATTGGTATAGGCAATTGAATTTTCCCGGTGTTGTTACCTTTGTTATCTTAATTTTTCTTCACATCCTCTGAGTTAGGTAGTTGGGATGTTGTGACGTTATTTCACATAGCTGTGCAACTCTGCACACTGAATTAATAAGTTGTGTTCAGTTAATGGTCATCTATTGGACAACATCACCTTCAGCAAACAATGCATGAGTTATGCATTTATTAAATGCTTTTCTAACTACAGGTAAACTGAATTAACTCCCTATAGATGAACAAAGATGGTCAAGCTAGAGCCAACCCCATAATACTCTGTCTTTCAGTGATGAAAGGTTAGAAATTTTTAGCAGGAAGGGTCCTGGGACTTTGTTGTGTGTATGTTCTCATGAGTGAGAACACGTGGTATTTCTGTTTGTGGGCTTGTATTTGTTTGCTTAAGGTGATGTCGTCCAATTCCATCCATTTTGCTGCAAATGATATTATTTCATTTTTTAATTAACTATTTATATTTCAATATAACTTTTTAAGCCACTGTTTTTCCTCTGAAAAGTGGAGACAATAATAATTTATAGGATTCTGTGGATTAAAAACTACCTACTAAGCCTGACTTTTGTAGTATGTGTTTATATAGATCCCTTTATCTACCGGGCCTCATTATCTTTGTGGTAGAACTCTGACTTTGGCAGTGTTCTTGTTTCCAGGCAAATATGCTGAATCTTGACTATGGGAATAAAGTAATGTGAACATCTCAGCAACAATATTTGCCCTTAAGATTAGAGTTTGCAGCAACCAGTTTAGCTGTATTTTCTTTATTTCCCCTTTATTAGTAAATGATGATGGGGTAAATAGTAATACAGCATTGGCTTTTTCCATTATGGATCCTTCACATCACTTCTGGAAACACATGCATGGGCCCACAAAGTTTATGGAGCCTTATGGCTAGTTTGTAGGTAAACTCTGATACTTATTTGGATTATCTTCCCCCATTTTTCCAACATACTCATGAAGTTGTGCTATTTACATTGGTATTGACCTCTCCCCCTTCATCTCTTCTCATTGATCCGCCTCTCCATTCTGTCTTTTCCAAGCTTCACTTCCCTCTGCTAGATCCTTCCTTCCTTCTTTCCACCCTATAGATTGTCCCTTCTATGCTAAGTTAATGATGCGTCTTTTTTTCTTTTTTTTTTTTTTGTACTGGGTGTTGAACCCAGAGCCTTGTACTTGCATGCTTCATAAGTGCTATACCACTGAGCTTCACATTCAGCCCACTTTTTTTTTTTTTTACTTTTTGAGATAGGGTCTCACTAAATTATGCAAAGCCTGCAGCCATAGCCCTGTGGCATCTGATTCCGTCAGATCTCGGAAGCTAAGCAGGGTCGGGCCTGGTTAGTACCTAGATGGGAGACCGCCTGGGAACACCAGAAGCTGTAGGCTTGGGAGAAGGACCTGGCAACCCCCTCCCAAAAATCAATCTGCCATTGAAAACCCTATGAACAGCAGAGAAGCACTAACAATAGTGTTTCCCCTGTTGTACAGAGGGTCGCTATGAGTCGGATACCGACTCGACGGCACCTAAGAACAACAACAAAAATTATGCAGACTGCCTCTGGTCTTGACCTTGCAATCCTCCTGCTTCCACCTCCCAAGTCACTAGGATTACAGGTGTGCGTGACTGCGCTCAGCTTAATTGTGCAATTTTTATATTTCAATTTTTATGTATAGGATCTTTTCCTTCCTTTAAGTATAATTCAGCACCCACATATGAGTGAGAACATATGGTATTTCTATATGTGGGCTTGTGTTTGTTTGCTTAAGGTGGTATTGTCCAATTCCATCCATTTTGCTGCAAATGACATTATTTCACTTTTTAATTGCTGAGTAGTATTTCATTGTGTATAAGTATCATAATTTTTTATCCATTCTTCTTTTGATGGGCACCTTGGTTGATTCCTTATTCTTTCTATTGTGAAAAGTGCTGCATTGAATATGGAGATGCATTTTCTTTCATGAATATGAATATGACTGAGAGAGGTAACTTATAATCATCATATTCTATATAAATTTTCTCCAGAAAATTGACAGATTTGGTCCATTTGTCATTTTTCCCAATAAGAATATAAACCATAGTAGATGCTACACATTTCTGATGGATTCACTTTAAGTATGTATTGTACCCTTTATTCTCCAGCAGGCATCATCTGAATTGTCTTTGTCATAATTTGAATCTATAATGTTGTGTGCTTGAACACTTGTTCCCCAGCTGGTGGTGCTGTTTGCAGAGGTGACAGAACTTTGGGAGACAGGTTTTAGCTTTGCAGAAGTGGGTCACTTGGGATTGAGTCTTTGGACTTTACCCTGGACCTCTAGTTCCGGTAAGCTGTCTGCTCCTGATCTGCCATGAAGTGAGCTCCTTCAATGCCTGTCCCATGGCCTGCCCTGGCACCATATCTTCCTGCCTCCATGGACTAAGATTCTCTAGCTGTGAGCCCCCAATAAATCATTCCTCCCAAAAGTTTGTTCTGGTAGATTTCTAGGCCAAGGCGATGCATGAGCTATCTCCTAGGTTGTACTCTAACTGTTCAATTTCCTCTTTTTCCAATGATTATATCCCAAAAGGCTATTTTTCTTTTCCATTGTAGCATGATTTGGGAGCCAAAAAAAGGACTTTTTTAAGAGGCACTTCTGTGTTCAACCTCCACCCTCAGCCTTTCATCACTAGTGTGAGTCAACTCAGAAGTGACTGATTCCTTTTATTGCCCCTCATGGAAACATCCTTCACCAGGATAGTTTATTAACACACATGTCTATTTTGTCCTGAATAGTCTGCCTATTTGCTGAATGGGGAATAAATTTGAGAAAAATTCCAGAATAAGAGGAAAACCACAAATCTTCATTGTGTGGGGTGATAGTGCACAAGAGAGTCTTGAATTCACCAAAGAAAGGATTTTAGTGAGGTACTGGGGAGCAAAAGTGCTGGTGGGTGGCAGATCCTGCTGTGTAAGGGAATGTGGGATGACACTGACATACTGGTGTCAACCACCATGATTTCCTGAGCGCACTCCTGCGATTGATCCTCTGCTTAACACACTTCCAACCTCACAGGAACCTAGATTCCTTTCCACTCAAGTTCTCACCCCATGTGCTGACTCTGTTCTGGTCTAGGTTGCTGCCAGTATTTGTTTTGGGCTCTTGGCAAGGACAGAAATAAGCTCACCATGTAGGTAGTTATATTCTGTTCTCCTGTGCCTGTCCTACTTGCCAATGTCCCAAGATTTTTTTTATTGTGATTATTCTCAAAAAATTAAGGAGGAGAAAAATATAATGTCATACCTTTGTCTTCACCCCTTGTGGTCTGTTTTCCTCTTTGCCTGGGGAATCTTCAATCATCACATTGAATCAGATACCACAAAAGCCCTCATTTTGATCTGTGATTCAGAACTGAAACTCATTTTATAACTCCATACATTAGATAAATATGTCCAAATGCCTTACTGCACTGTTTTAACATTTATTCAACAAATATTTATTAAATTTCTACTCTGTTCCAGGCACTGTTATAGATAATAGAGGTACAACAGTGAAAAAATACAAAAAGCATCCTTGTCTTCATGGCTCATATTATAGTCAACTACTTAATATTTCCCCCACATGTCTGCCAGCTTGTCGTCCTGTGGGGGCTTGCGTGTTGCTGTGATGCTGAAAGCTATGCCACCAGTATCTCAGATACCAGCAAGGCCACCCATGGTGGAAAGATTTCAGCTGAGTTTCCAGACCAAGACAGACTAAGCAGAAGGACCTAGCATCCCACTCCCCCAAAAATTAGCCATTGGAAACCTTATGAATAGCAGAGAAGCACTGTCAAACCTAGTGTTAGAAAATGAGCCCCCCAGACTGAGGGCTTTAACAACCACTGGGGAAAAGTTACCTCCTCAAAGTCAAGTCCATCTTAATGATGGGAATGGAGTAAAGCCCCTGGGACCTCCTTTTGCTGATGTGGCAAGACTCTAAATGAGAAGAAACATAGTGACTGCTACATTGGGCTCAAACATAAAAAGATAGTGTGCATGGCACAGTGTTGGGTAGTGTTTTATTCTGTTGTATGTAGGGTTGCTATGAGTTGGATCTGACTGAAAAGCACCCAGCAATACTACCTTTTATATAGCATTTACTACATCACAGGCACTTTTCCAAACCCTTTTTATGCATTTGTTCATTTAACACTTAGAGGTGGATGGTCTTATCTTCCTTATATTGCACATGAGGAAGTTCAGCAAAGCAACTATACCAAGGTCACACAGATAGCAACTGAACCCAATCAATACAATAAGCATGTATGGTGTCCCCTATATTTTAGACATATTGTGATAATATGACTCTAATGGTTTCTCCAACCACCTTTAGAACAGATGTAGAGGCTATCCTGTGTTCTTGCTATTCTCCACATATCAAACACATTTTAATAGATGTATTGAAGTGTTAGACCTGATTTTAAAAAGTCCTAAAAGCATGAAATGAATGGGAAATAAATAGTGAAAAGTATACTCTATAGCTGGGTGCTGTGACACACGACTGTAATCCCAGCAACTTGGGAGGCTGAGGCTGGAGGATTGTGAATCTGAGGACAGAGGTAGCCTGTGGAAATTATTGAGAGCTTAACTAAAATTAAAAAATGAAAAAGGAGTTTGAAATACAGCTCCTACAATCATTGCCTAGCATGCACAAGGCCCTGGGTTCAATCCCCAGTACCTCAAAAAAAAAAAAAAAAAAAAAAAAGATATGCTGTATTTTCAGAAGTAGTTGGGCATAGAATCTTCTAACACTTATTTTACTTATGTAATTGGTTGAAACTAATCAAATCAAAAAATGCTGAAGACAAAGAAAATGTTATATACTCCATATTTTAACAGTTCCTCAGTAATCTGCAAAACTTCAGATGTTATTGACTAAGGAATCAAAACTTTATCGTGCAGTGTGTTCTCTGAGACATAACTGGCCAGCCTGCAACCAACATTCTGTGAACTGAAGGTCTCTGGAGAAAGAACTCTGACAAAACCAAATATGTTAAAGTATCCACTAGGAGCCAGGTACAGTGACACCAGTAATCCTAGTGACTTGGAGTTGGAGGTAGGAGGATTGGGAGTTCAAGGCCAGAGGCAGCCTCTGTAATTTAGCAAGACTCAGTCTCAAGACAAAATACAAAAAATAGGGGTGAGAGTACAGCTCATTCGTAGAGCACTTGCAAAATATACTCAAGGCCCTGCATTTAGGTCCCCAGTACCACAAACAAATATACAAAATTAATTAATTAAAAATAAGGTATTGATTAGGAGTAGAGATTAGTGTCCGAACTTTCTAATTTGTTTAGTTTCCATTACTTGAGAGATTTTATTAAAAAATCAAATGTATTAGGAGTAGTTAGACCTGTCATAAACTAAACTTTTACTACTTAATTGATAATGTTTTTTTTAAAGAAAATCAGAATATGGTTAGAAATAAACAATTTTCTCTTAAAAGGAAAAAATATACTTAGAATAAAGGCAAGACTACTTATTTCCCAAGTTGATCTCCTGACAAAACATTATCCTTGCCAGCATAGGACAGAATCCATGAGGAAGTGTTTTGTTCAGCTCCTTGCTAAATCTGTAGTGTTTAAGCAGTTTGGACAAATAAATGCTCAATCAAGATTCATTGAGTGAATGGCTTAGTAAACATCCAATTAAAGGAGGTGATATATGATTACAGAATATGATACCTTGATGTGGTTCTGAATGCTCAAGGAAAATCCCTTTTCATAATCAAGTCAGTTTCGGTACTGGACTTTAATTTTTTATCTTTCATAATCATCTAAACCACAGTGCTTAAAACTCTATAAAAGTAGGATATAGTTTGTTTTCTTGTTTCTTAAACCACTAATGAATGAATAATAAATGAATTGACAGGCAAAATGAGAGAAACAACAGTGAATTGGGTGATAAGTAGGAAATACTGCATTATTGTTGTAAGCATCATGCCAGCCATTTTAGTTATAAAATAAGAAAAGAGTAAAGAAATAAAGAAAATGCATTCTTTTAAACTTATATTTCAACCCCTTTGGGTCCATTTCTGAATAATCAGTTCCTAATAAATGTTTATTGACTGCTTTATTTATTTCTATTCTGGCCCTCCAATCAGCAATTTTAACTCATATAATGCCTTAACTCAAAATATATTAAAATGGAGTCACTGTGTATAGTGGGTCACTAAAACTTATCTCTCTTCATTGAAGCTTCCTACATTTTGATCAATATCTCGTCTTTCCTCACTTTCATCTCACCTTTACAGCACTGGGTAACTACCTTTCTTTCCATTTCTATAAATTTGACATTTTTGGATTCCAGAAAGAAGGCGATCATGTGGATTTTATTTTTCTGTGCCTGACATATTACCCTTAGCATAATGTCTTCCAAGTACATCCACGTTTTGCAAATAACAGAATTTCCTTCTTCTTAAAGGTTGAATGGTATTCTATGTTATGTACATACTCCATTTTCTTCATCCTAGGTTGCTTCCATATGCTGCCCATGGTGGCTATGTTGTTATTGCTGTTTGGTGCCATTGAGTTGGATCCAACTCATACCGACCCTCATATGATTTCAATGGCTGATTGTTTCGGGATTGCTTTGGGAGTGGATTGCCATGTCCTTCTCCCATTTTTGTGGTGCTGGGGATCGAACCTGGGTCCTCAGAGAGTACAGAGCAGCATTCTACCAAGTGAGATAAGTTAAACCTCAGCATGGTGACTGTAGTTAATAATAATGTATTACATCATTTAAATTTTCTGAAAGAATAGATTTTAAATGTTCTCATCACAAAAAATGATGAGCATGAGAGATGATGAATATGTTAGATTGATATAATCATTTTATAATGTACATTTATATATATCAAAATATGAAATTGTACTGCAAATATATATATATTTTTTCCAATTAAAGTAAGATGAAAAATGAATTAAAAATAAACATTTATTTAATTTTTGTTATGCTCATGTAATTGAGACTCACTTCTGGTTATTGTTAGAACTGATATGCAAATTGTCAAGTCTTCAAAACTCTTTTTATCTCTTTACTTCTCATATTCCCTCATGGCTCCATTCATTCCATCACTCAGCCATTTATCAATGCATTAACAGTGTGTTGGGGGCTGGAGTTTAGCTCAGTTGGTGGAGTGCCCCTCTGCACTCTCCAAGGCCCTGGATTCCATCTCAAGAACTGCAAAACAATCACGAAAAATCAGCTATTGAAAACCCTATAAATATCAGAGAAGCACTGACAATATTGCTGCATGGCAGTGTCAGAGAGTGTTTCCTTCTATTGTACATAGGGTCACTATGAATTAACCTGACTTGATGGTACCTAACAACAACAACAATAACATTTTGCTGAGTACCCATCACATACCAGACACTGGTCCGCACTTACAGTGAAAATATGAATGCCCTCAGGATGTAAGATATAAGAACATAGAAGAATGTGATAGAAATTATGTTGCTAAGAAAAAGTAGAGTCTAGGTCATGGAAATTATAGTTTAAATATGTTTTGAATAATTTATTGACTGGGTAAACTTAAAATTCGTGTTAAGCTTTTTTTTTATGAGAGAACAAATTTAAGCATCTATCACAGTGGTTGCTTGCCCTTAGAAGGTACCCCATAAATGATGGTGATAATGGCTGTTATGATGTTCCAATAGAGGTATGCATGGGTACAAGGGAAGTATAGGGAAACATAGGGAAGAAAAGCCTGGCAGAGGTTTACTAAATGATAGTTGAACTGGAGTCTTAGAGGATTATCTTTGGACATTTGAGGAGAAAGAATATTTATATCCAAGGCATTAGACATGTGAGGAGTGATTTATAGGAGGCCAAGAATTGAGTAAGGCAAGATTAAAGGTGATTGGTTGGGACGGGAAGAGAAAGAAACTGGGGCCATGAAGGTGGTCAGAATATGAGGGCTCATTAGACACAAGATACATGTACTACCCAGAAGATGGTGGAAGGGCACCTAGAGATTTTGAAACAAGTTAACATGATAAATGTTTAATTCAAGTAATCACTCTCTTTGCAGTGTCGAAGGTTGATTGGAACAATGTCATGCAGGAAAACCAGTTAATGGCAATTGTCTTGAAAATTGTTTGATCTCATCACATCAGAATAATACTCATGATTTCACATATCCCCCAAACATATTTGTTTATGAATTATGAACACATGACCATATACTCATATAGTTTATACATCATAAAGCATACACAAAGGTAGAATTTTCTAAAGGATTCCACAAAGTTGAAAAAACTAATATGCTTTTCTGCTATGCCATTTTCTGCTATAATTAGTTAGGATCTCATGGCATAATATATATTTTGAAAGACGGGTATAAGTCCTTATTTCAAAGAGTTTATATAAATTTGAGACTTTCTGAATTCTTGTCAGATCTGATTACATTTTTGTTATTTGTACTTCATGGTGCATCTGAAAAATAACTTGTTCTAGAAACAGGGTTTGGTTTGTGTTTCCATTTTCTTGAGGTTTGCTTGTGCTGACATCTTTAGGATTATCCTTAGTTTATGTTCTTTTACTTCTTTTTTTAACAGTGACCATTTTGAGACCTAGGTCATCTGATAAAAATGAATTTTGTTTAAATTAGATAGTATGTAGAAATCCACTTGGAAAGTACTGTGATACTTGTGATAAATTGAAAGTACATAAAGATGGGATATGTCAATCACTCTGTATTAGGGAATTCTCACTTTTTCTGCAAGATTTCTTTGACAATCTGACATAGTATTTGATCACCTAATATGGAGATTAAGACAGGGAACAGGATAAATTTATTTACTATATAAAACATGGTTTTTTTCAATGTAAAAATAATTATAAGTAGAACAATCTAGTAGTCTCTTCCCACACCTCAGGGATTCATTATAAGCATCTGAGACCTTCACATACAAACTTTTGAGGTCATTCTCCTAGGGGATACCAGAAACAAGATGTGGAAGTAAGCTGTGGATTCCAATACATATATATCTACATATATGTATATATGGATGGATATAGTAGATATATAGAAGAAAAATATATTAGAGATATATTAGTAGATGGGGCTGGGATTTAGCTCAGTTGGTAGAGCGCTGCGGTGCAGTCTCTGAGGTCCTGAGTTCAATTCCCAGCACCGCAAAAATGGGAGAAGGACCTGGCAATCCACTCCCAAGGCAATCCCGAAACAGCCATTGAAAACCCTGGGAGGGTCGCTATGAGTCAGATACCGACTCGACGGCACCTAACAACAACAACATATTAGTAGATATACATATATTAGAACCAAGTGGATGTGTTGCTAAAAATTAATTTCTTTTAATAATTTTTGTACAATGGGGAATTTTCTTTTCTCCTTTCTTTTTTTAGAAAATTTCTACTAATGCAACCTTTACTTTGGTCCATATTTTATATCTGAAATACTGCAAGTTTATTTGTAATTTCTAATTATTTTGATTTTTTTAGTTTTGTTTACTTACATTTCCAAAATTTCATACCAATAAAACATTATGAGATATAAACAATGAAGATCTAATATACCACAAAATGTTTTAGAATATAACTTTTATAGTACCATTTCAAATAAAAGCTACAAATAAACTAATTAAACACTATTATTTTAAAGATGTTTTGTGTTTCTTTTCTGAAGATCATGAAAAGCATAAGATACATTTTGAAAATATTTGTCAATTTGTGCAGGCTATCATATGGCAGAATTTAAATCAAGTATAGAATTTTTAAAATACCTTAAGTTCCTGATAATTGTATATGCTTTATCTTTCATGTATATATTATGTCACATTTACTACATCAGATATTATGCACAATATGCATAATTCATATAAATATTATATTTGTAGTCTAAGGATTATATCCCATACTAATTTCATGTTCTTCATTATGTTGTTTATTTTTGTCTTCTCTTTAATTATAAATATCTCACCAGAACTCACACAGCAGAAATAAAAACATAAAACTCAACATATATTTGTTCCTACTAGCAGCTACAAAAGCAATAGCAATAGTGAAGATTAATATGCATGTTTGACTTT
>VMDO01041402.1:0-11235 GCA_007922755.1 Pedetes capensis
AAAGGCAGGAGGGTCTTGATTTCCAGGCCAACCTGGGATACATAGAGAGACATCTGAAGAAAAACAGGAAACAACTAAGATGCTGAGGTATGAAAAAGCAAGAGTAAATGTAGACCACTTATTAAAGATCTCTGTTGATTAAAATATATATTGCTATACTTTATTCTGAAGCATTTTAATTGCTTTGAATAAACTTACCAGTTTGAATAACTTCTGTCAACATAAATGGTTAATTTGACTTGATCATCTTTTCCAAATTTAAAATTATATTTATAATAGAAAACAAAGCAAAGAAAAAATTTACAAGACTCAAGACAAAATACTTATAATAAAGAAGGAAAATATTTGTCCTTTAGTTCCATAATTTTAGTGCAGTTATATTATAGCATCTTTTCCATAAATGGCAGAAATTCAATCTTATGGTTTAAATGTGTCCACAAATTTTCTAATGGTCATCCTATCCAAAGTTATATTCTAACTCCCTTCCCAGGTTAGATAAGAAAAGGCAATATAACTTGTGCCTCTCAATATATGTTTGCTATTACCTTCCAGCACCCAAAATGTCAGGAAGGCATGTGACCATATAGTTAGGCCAGTAGACAGTATATCAGCCATGGACCCAGCCACATTTACTCCTACAAGCCACAACTATAGCTAATAGTACTTAAACTTTCAGATGATCCCACATTCTAGCATTTAAGTCTTCTGGTTGATGATAAATTAGACAGAGAAAACCTATTACTACTGAATTCTACCTACAATATAGACTTATGAACAATTAAATATCATCATTTGTCTAAGTGACTAGCATTGGAATATTATTTTTTGTGCTGTACACTTTTGTGTGTACTGGTGACAATGATGTTAGTGATTCACACTCCTGTTATCTTGCCATTCTATCATACTTGGCCTCAAATATCAAGGACACCTTATAAAATAAGGTGTATGACCTACTTACAAGATGAGCCAGAGGATATTCTCTTCCCTTAATTGATAATGAATGTACAAATGAGGAGAAGGGCTGGGGTTTAGCTCAGTTGGCAGAGTGCTGTTCTGCAATCTAAAGCCCTGGGTTCGATCCCCAGCACCACAAAAATAGGAGAAGGATGTGACAATCCACTCCTGAAGAAATCCAAAAACAAGCATTTGAAAACCTTGTGAGCGTCACTATGATTTGGATCTGAACCTACCAACAACAATGAGGAGAAAGGGGGCCAGTATTGATATAATCCAAGCATTCACTGTATAGCTCATTGAGGGTGTGTAATGTTCCATGAACCTGAAATGATGGTGAAAAATTATGTCATTATCTTTTTTAATCATCAGTGATAATGAAGATAACAAGATAATGGAAGAAGAGAAGCCAGGTGGCATTATTCATCAATTACAGAACAGACAGACATATTTACTATAGTAGGCAGCAGGACTACGGTAACAACCAGAACATTTTGAATCACAAGGATTGTGGGTCCTGGTTTGGCACCTTTAAAACCCTCACGGATTATAGTAGATTACTGTAGACCAGGATATACATTAATGATGCGAAGGGCAATAGCATCTTTGTGGCTGATTTCTCTCTTTATAGGAACAGATTATATGGGTTATGCTATTTTTTTCAGTCACTATCCATGAAGAAGACCAAAAGCAGTTTGAGTCTTTGTAGGAAGAGAAAAAGTAAGTTCTCAGTACCTTTCCCATGAGCTATTTTATTTTTCCAGCTTTCTTTCACAAGGTAAAGAAAAAGGCAAGCCAGGCACAATGGTGCACCCCTGTAATCCCAGAAACCTGGGAAGCTGAGGCAGGAGGATTATGAATTTGAGGCCATAGGAAGCCTGCATAACTTAGTGAGACCCTGTCTCATAATAAAAGAAAATTTATAAATGGGCTGACAGTTCAACCCACTGGTAGAATCATTGCAAATTACATGTGAGGCCCTAGGTTCAACCACCATGTACTGTGGGGAAAAAATAAAAGATGAAGAATAGAAATCTTGATGGTTGTGATAGTCTAGGGAACATCATGATGGTTCATTATATTATGGCATCATGATGTTAACTGCACCAGGTGAGCAGGAAGTGGGAAGTACTTTGGATGCTCCATCATGACTTGTACATATGAAATGGTGAGAGATAAATTTGGCAAAGATTCAGTAACCTACTCAAACTGAGACAGCAGTATATGTAAAATAATTATTGCCTCTTAAAACTCCTCTTATTTTTAATGTGAGTTTTTATTGCTAATTATCATACAACATATTAAATTTCATTATGAGATTATCATACAGTTGAATTGTGTATTTTGTACTTATTCTGTCCCTCATTATTCCCCATGTTGCTTACACTCCCCTTTCACCTATCCCCTCCATCCTCTAGATTCATTCTCTTATACTTTCCATTGTGGGGATTCTTAATTTGGAGATAGAACATAATCTACTCATTAATAATGGTATACCACATTTCATGGATTACTTATAAGTTTGTCAATTTGAAGAGAGGCTCAGGAAAGAGGACTCTGATATAAGTCAAAATGGTGGCAAAACATCCATGATTTTTGAGATTATGATCTAAAAACCCAATTTTGATAGAAGTATTTAATGAAAGGGAGAAGGACCCAGCAACCCACTCCCAAAAATCAATCAGCCATTGAAAACCCTATGAATAGCAGAGAAGCACTGATAGTAATATTTTGCCTGTTGTACACAGGATCGCTATGAGTCAGATATCGATTCGAGGGCACCTAACAACAACAACTTAATGAAAGATAAGAATCTTGTGTGGATTATCTGATGAGAACAGATAGGACACCCACAGCACAGATGCCAAGGCATCCACAGGCAGCCCATGCCATTTACAACAGATACCCAGTAAATATTCATAGAGCAGCTTCCTGAAAATTTGCTGAGGTGGTGAATACAATAAGTGGCTTAACTGAATTATTTTATAATATATATATATATATATATATATATATATATATATATATATATATATATAAATCAAATCAACACCTTGTACCTCTTAAATGTTGTTGTTAATTTTCATTGACTTGAGTCCAACTCACAGAGCACATAGGGTTTTCAATGGCTGACTGTTTGGGGATTTCTTCAGGAGTGGATTGGCATGTCTTTCTCTCATTTTTGTGGCGCTGAGGATTGAACCTGTGTTCTCAGAGAGCTCAGAGCAGCACTCTACCAACTGAGGTAAACCCCAGCCCTGCACTCTGATAAGAAGCTTCAATGTCATTGTCAAATGACATTCTGTGATTCCTCACTTATTCTCTGCCATAGCCTAGTAGCATAGAAGGAAGTGCTTTTAAAATTTTTAATTGGAAAATAATTGTTGTTGTTGTTAGGTGCCATCTAGTGGAGTCTGACTCATAGGGACCCTATGTACAGCAGATCAAAACACTCCCGGATTCTGTGCCAGGCACACGATCTTATTTATGTTTAAGTCCATTGTTGCAGACACTGTGTCTATATATCTAATAGAGAGTTTTCCTTCTTTTTCTTTGACCTGCCACTCTCACAAACAGTATGTCCTTTGCCAGGGATTGGTCCTTCCTGACTACATGTCCAAGGTATGTAATATGCAGTCTGACCATCCTTGCTTACCAAATATTAAATATACACTATGATTTTCAATTAAAAATTTTAAGAGCATTTCCTTGTATGCTACTAGGCTATTGCAAAGAATGAGTGACAAATCATAGAATATCAATTGACAATGACGTTGGAGCTTCTTATCAGAGCCAAGTATTGTTGAACCCACCAGTCATAAATTCTGATTAGTCTCTATAAGGGTACCCTATTATTTGGTAGAAATAGTTCAGGAGAATCAAGCTTAAGTAAATCAAGAGGACATATTGGATTCTTGAAAAGGTGGCTGTTATCTATATTCATTGCATCTATACTTCCCCTTCCTATCATATCTATAACATTATCTGGATTCCTGAGCACTTAATAATACAGTGGGGCTGGGATTTAGCTCAGTTGGTAGAGTGATGCTCTACAGTCTCTGAGGTCCCGAGTTCAATTCCCAGCACTGCAAAAATGGGAGAAGGACACAGAAATCCACTCCCAAGGCAATTCCAAAACAATCAGCTATTGAAAACCCTATGAGGGTCCCTATGAGTCAGACACAACTCAAGGGCACATAACAACAACAACAACAACAAATAGAGTAGAAAAGGAAGACTTAAATAAGGATGCGTCTTCCAACTTTGTCCCATGATGGGCCTGTGTTCTGTCAGGATATATACTGTGCTTGACATTTCATGTTGTCCAAGTATTCTTAATATAATTGCAAGTATTCTTAATATAATTGTTGTTTTTAGGTGCCATCCAGTAGGTGTCCGACTCATAACGACCTTACATGGGACAGATGAAAAACTATTGTCATGCTTCTCTGCTATTTGTAGGGTTTTCAATGGCAAATTATTTTTGGTTTCCAGGTCCTTCTCCCAAGCCTACAGCACCTGGAGTTCTCAGGTGGTCTCAGATCCAAGAACTAACCAGGCCCGACCCTGCTTAGCTTCTGAGATCTGACAGGATCAGACACCACAGTGCTATGGTCATAGGTGTTTAATATGATAGCACCAATAAAATGGGCCAGTGTAGTGCATTGCAGAATATCCAATCAGTCTTCCCTTCTGACCATATTGTGTGATTAAGAGAGTTCATGGTGCCCTGGGCTACATAGACATGAATCGCTTCTAATGCTCCTTTCTAATAATGATAGGAAAGAATGCATTTGACAGAACAAAAGCTCGATGTCAAAGGCTGTGGTTGGTATGTTATAGTATTGGCACAACAATTCCAATTGAGCTTATCATGTGATGATTTATATAGTAGTCTATTGCTACATGCCATGATCAATTATGTATTTTGATACGTCAGATTTATAAGTTAAATTATGATACACACTGCTAACTCTGATTTGTCTTTGGAATTAATAATAATCTCTGCCGTTCCACCTGGAATGCAGCATTACTTCTGATTTACTATCTTGCCTGGGGATGTTGTAATATTTGAAGGAATTACCAACTGGCCTTTATTAAAAACCATTATGTCTCTTATGACTCAGAAACAAATGAAATGAATCTGGGAGCCTCAAAGTATATCCATCACATTATGTACACAGAGACTGAGGAAATTAAGATGAATTTGTTCCTTGGACAAATTGAACCTCCTGGGAAACAGATATGGAACAGTACTTCATTTGTCACCTGGTCTCCATAAGTCCCACACTTTAACATGAGTTTACAAGGATGTTTTGTGTCCCTTGATAACAGTATCAACTCAGATCCAGTATTCAAAAGTCTAGAAAGATTTACTTATTCCTTATTCTGAGGTATATATTTACTTAGGTACATGGAAAATATAGTCGCATAACAGAATCTTCTCTTAGAATGAACTAACTTATTCTTCAACTGATAGGTTGTGTAGCATATAGCTCTAAGGTCTGGAAACAAGCTGAAGGTTCATCATTGTCTATTGTCATAAATGACATTGATCTTTGTCTCACTTGCCTTTGATTTCTTCTGTGTGGTGTATTGGGAAGAACATATGTTCTTGAATCTAATCCACACTCAGGTTTTGGCAATTCCTTAAATGGAAAAGATAGTACACAATTCTAATCTGCTCTTTTCCTTCAACTGCTCCTTGTCCATAAAATAAATGAATAAATATGATATTGTTGTTGTTGTTGTTGTTGTTGTTGTTGTCAGGTGCTGTCCAGTCGGTATCCGACTCATAGCGACCTTCTGTACAACAGGGGGAACACTATTGCCAGTGCTTCTCTGCTGTTCATAGGGTTTTCAATAGCAGATTGATTTTTGGGAGGGGGTTGCCAGGTCCTTCTCCCAAACCTACAGCTTCTGGTATTCCCAGGCGGTCTCACATTCAGGTACTAAAACCAGGCCAGACGCTGCTTAGCTTCCAAGATCTGACAGGATCGGATGCCACAGGGCTACAGCTGCAGGCATGCTAGTTATGGAGAACACAAATAACATTTCAGTTAGGAGTGATGACAAGAGCATAAGGAATAGGTGAATTGTAATAATAATTATTATAAAATAAATTATAAATAAATAATATTAAACATTATAAACAAATAATTATTACATTTTACAATGTGTACAACTGCTCGAAAATTTTCCCACAGAATGAATAATTGAACTGTCCTTACAAGGATATTTAATCTTGATTCATGGTGACTCCCCCAGTCTCAAATACTATATGTTATCCAGTCTTCTATTTCACTATTCCTGTAGTTCAGTACCATTATCAGGCATGTTCTACCAATTTCTTCTGGTACATATTACCTAAAGTATTTATCTCTAGGATGACTAAACTTTTATTCCCTGAAGCAGAGAGAGTATTTCTTTGTCTAGTACTTGGCCTTAGTTGCTAGTTTAGAAACTAAAGAAGTTCTAAGTGTAGAACTCAGGGAAAGTAAGTTTCATATGAACCCTCAGGTATGGTCTCTTCATGATCTCTATGCAAGGAAAGATATCATGACCTTATAATGTCAAGGGTTCCACTTCTCCATGATAAGAGAGCCTAGCAGCATCTACACTTTCAAGATCTTCAAATATCTTTACCTATATGTTCCCATCCTATATTGCAGAGTATCAATAATTTCCTATAAAGCTGAGGATTTACTATAATATAGTAATTAAGCTTTTAATTTATTTATAATTCTGCTACCCTTACAGTTAAATGGTGACCAATTTTTAGCACTTACTTCCCTAAATGTATAGCAGACAGTTGCTTTTGTGCAGGCTTTTTGACATTCACAATTTACCCTATGTGAATATTTGAGTGACTCACTTCAATCATTTGCTTTACCCAACACATAATGGAAGCAAATAACTACCAATACACTAAATACTCCATGTAATTGCTAATCCTACCAAGTTTTTCAATACTAAGATATTACATAAGCCAGAGAAGCTCTTTCGACTTATAACCTAACATCATTCAGAAGTCAATTATTTTCCTCTTTTTAATCAACAAATATGGCCCTTGTGATTTTACCAATGAGTAACTCACTTAAAAGTATCCTGAGGCATTCCTTCCCATAAATGATCTTTAAACTATTAATTTAATTAAATACAATCTAACTTTTTAGGAGTTGCCCCAAGAATAGATATTAAGATAGAAATTAAAGTACATCTAGTTTATTTGGCCCTCATGTGTCTGTGAGCTTGTCATGTTTTGAGGGCTGGCATGTCACTGTGATGCTGAAAGTTATGTCAGGATTATTTTAGGTTCCAGTAGGGCCATGCATGGTGGACAGTTTTCAACTGAGCTTACAGACTAAGACGAGGGTGAAGGACCTTGGCAGCCCACTCTCAAAACAACTAGCCATTGAAAACTGTATGAATAGTTAAGAAGCACTGCAAATTTACAATTGCGTTATCTCATATAGTTATTTTCTGGCAAGAGCTCTCAATACCAACTGTCTTTAATTTTTTTAAGAATACAATATTTCAGCTGGGAGTGATGGCAAACAACTATAATCCCCAAGTACTTAGGATGCGGAGGCAGGAGGATTGCATTGTTGAGGTCAGAGGCAGCAAAGGCAGCCTGAGTAACTTAGTGAGATGCTGTCTTAAAACAAAAAGTAAAAAATGGGCTGACGGTGCAGTTCAGTGGTAAAGTACTTGCCAAGTATATGTGAGGCCCTCAGTTCAACTCTACAGTCTGTAAAAATAAAAGAATGTATCAATTACAATCATTTTCTTGCATAATTTATTTATTGACACTTATTATTCTTATCTGCCTGCAGCTGTAGCCCTGTGGAATCTGATCCTGTCAGACCTCGGAAGCTAAGCAGGGTTGGCCCTGGTTAGTACCTGGATGGGAGACCGCCTGGGAACACCAGAAGCTGTAGGCTTGGGAGAAGGACTTGGCAACCCCCTCCCAGAAATCAATCTGCCATTGAAAACCCTATGAACAGCAGAGAAGCACTGACAATAGTGTTTCCCCTGCTGTACAGAGGGTCGCTATGAGTCGGATACCGACTCGACGGCACCTAACAACAACAGCATTATTCTTATCTAACTGTAACTACCCATTCTTGATCACTCTATCCCCAGGCCATTCTCTCTGCCAACCACTCTATTCTCTGGTAACCAACATTCAACTCTCTAGGATTATGAAATAAACTCTTTTAAGTTCCACATATGATTATAATTTTGGAAGCTAAAAATCCAAGAGTAAGTGGCCATGTCTTTTTTGCTTCTGGTGAGACCTTCATGGTGAATGACATCATAATAGCCAGACTGCTTCCAGAAGAGATCACATGGCAAGACAGAAAGCTAGATAATTTCAAAATCCAGATATCCTCTTTTATATTCTACTATCACAACAAATAACCAAAGTCCCATGAAAGCTATATTAATTCCTCTCAAATTTAGCACCTCCAGTAATCCAACGACTTTGCACAAGACACTACCTCTCACAGTGTTCACCATTACTAAACACCACCACACTGGGGACCAAATCTCCAGAACACAAACTTTTCTGGAATGTATTTAAACCATATGCAAAACACAACATTCTACTTTGAGTTTCCACGATTCCTATCCTTCACACAATTAAAAATGCTTTCTTCATTGTTAATTGTTCTAAAGTCTTAATTCATTTCAACATCACTCAAAAGTCCACATACAAAGTCTCATCTGGGACCTACAACAAACTCTATACCTGTACACCCATAAAATTTAAAAAAAAAACAGCTATCTACTTCTAAGAGGCAATATAGGCAAATATGGGATAAATATTCCTATTTTGAAAGGGAGAAACAGGGAAGTAGAAAGATGCAATTGGTCTAAAACCAGACTGAAGCCCATTAAAGCAGATATTAAATATTAACACTCCAAGTTAGAGATCTTGTCCACATCCCAGTGGGATAATAAAACTCTGAAGGCTTTGGGCAGCCATTCCCCCACAGCTTTTCTGGCCATAGACCTTGTGGCAGCTGCTTTCTGTGACTGGCTTAGTGTGCTGCCTGTGACTCAACCTTTCTTGGGTCTCATGAGCAGGGGTCTCATTCCTATGGCTCCACTGAAGATTTTAAAGAAGTATCTCAGAAATCTTTCCACCATTGCAGGAGGCCTCTATCTGCCTTTGTGGGATTTCCTTTGAAATCTCAAGAGGAGCCATTGTGATCACACAGCTTTCCACGTAACTGCAGAGTCAGTACTATACTGACACTAAAGTCTGTTGCTCACTCTTTTCAGAGGAGTGGCATAAGCCATACCCATGCTTACTTTAATCACTACTAGGATGACACTGGAGCACTTTGTGAGAAAGCAACAACCAGAATCCTGAGGCAGTCCTGGGCAGAGAGACTTCACTTGAAACAATTCTGCTCTTCTAGGCCTTTGAATCTCTGATGAGAGTGGAAGCCTTGTGGATTACTGAGACATCCTATAGATGTCTTTTTCATTGTCCTGATCAAAGTCCCTTGGTTTCTTTTCATTCATGCTATTAAATTTAGCAAGAGAGTACTGGATCAAATATTTATGCACTCTTTCTTTACTCCTTTCATGGTCAGGCTGAAAACTTTCTAAATCTTTTCACATTGTTTTCCTTTTAGTTATGCATTCTAAGTTTATGTCATACTGTGTGGTCCCAAATGCTGCATTATGTGATTAAAAGTACCTATGTAGCTTCTAGGGCTGGGATTTGGCTCAGTTGGTATAGCACTGCGCTGCAGTCTCTGAGGTCCAGATTTCAATTCCCAGCACCGGAAAAGTGGGAGAAGGGCCTGGTAATCCACTCTCAAGGCAATCCCAAAACAGTCAGCCATTGAAAACCCTATGAGGGTCGCTATGAGTCGGATACCGACTCGAGGGTATCTAACAACAACAACAACATGTAGCTTCTATACATTTTATTGATACCCTAGGTCATTACATTTAAACTCAGCCTTCTACACTATCTAAGACATGAGGACAATTCAGCCACTTTATTTGTTACCTCCTAAGAAGGATGTCTATTTCTCCAATTTCTAATAGAATATATAGCATTCTCATCACCAAAACTTATTCAATATATGACATCCTAGCTCCTTTTTTCTCTTCTGTGCGCTTATCAGAATCACCTCTGCTTTTCTATTTATACCAATACAAGCATTTTATAACATGATGTTCCAAACTCTTCAGTTTTTGCCAATATCCCAGTTCCAAACCTGCTTCCACATTTTCAAGTATAACTATAGCAACTATCCCATTTCTGTCACCAGTTTCCTGCATTAGTAAATTTTCTGTAGCTATAACAAAATATGCAAGGCTGTGTACTTTATAAAGAAAACAGATTTTGCTTACCTACAATATTGGAGGCTGAAAATCCAAGATTGAGTAGTTTAATCTACTAAATTTCTATTGTGGGTCTCAAGGCAGAGGACATTACAATGGCAGGTCAAAATACAGAAGAGATCATATTATGGAATAGCAATCCACTGAGATTGCAAGGGTGGTCTTTCTCTTTTTATAGCAATCCACTTTCATGGAAACTATCCACAGCTATGTGGTAACTACATTGAGAGAGTAGTGCACCCAATGACTTAACCACTTGACACCAGGCAACACTCAAAGATTCCATCAACTCTTATCACCATTACACTGAGGACCAAGCTTCCAGCACATGAATTTTCAGGAAAGACAATCATCCCATATGCAAATAATAGCAATGATGGTAGATAGAGGTGAATATTTATTTTTTAATATGAATATCATATTGTCCTATAACCTTTTCTCATAAACATTATTTTCCCATTTAATATTCTTGGAACACATGTGAAAAATCAAATGACTTTTCACTAATATATGAATGGCAAAAGAATATGTTGTATATTTACATACTAGAATACTATTTGACTTTTTTTAAAAGGGAGAATTCCCATCATATGACACAGTATAAATGAATTTGGAGGATAAGTAAATAGCAAAGGTATAAAAAGACAACTGTTACATGATCTCATTGATAATACATCATGTAGAAAAGTTGAACATATAGAAATAGAGTAGAGAACATGTGTTGTTTCTCTTTCTGAGCTTGTGTTCGTTCACTTAAAATAATTTTCTCTAATTCCATCCATTTTGCTGCGAATGACCCTATTTCATCTTTCTTGATTGCTGAATAGTATTCCATTGTGTATATATACCATAGTTTTTTTATCCATTCTTCTGTTGAGGGGCACTTTGGCTGATTCCATATCTTTGCTA
>VMDO01041403.1:0-11237 GCA_007922755.1 Pedetes capensis
TTGAATGATATCTTTTATGTCATGCCACAACTCTTCTGGTCTCCTATCATTTGTGTCTAATGCATTAAACCTATTTTTGAGGTGGTCTCTGAACTCAGGTGGGATATACTCAAGGTCATACCGTGTCTCTCATATACTTGTTCTAATTTTCTTCAGCTTCAGTTTGAACTTGCATATGAGAAGTTGGTGGTCTGATCCATAGTCAGCACCTGGTCTTGTTTTGACATTTGATATAGAGCTTTTCCATCGTCCATATATATATGAATGACATCTTTTAATCTTGTTGATGGATATCTGAGCAGATTCCATATCTTTGCAACTGTGAACAGTGCTTCAGTAAAGATCGAAGTGCCAATGCCTCTATGGTATGACGATTTGGATTTCTCCAGTTATATGCCCAAGAGTCGTACAGTGGGATCATATGGTATTTCTACATTTAGTTTTCTGAGGAATCTCCACACTGATTTCCATAATGGCTTTACCAGTTTATTGTCCCACCAACAATGTATAATGCTTCCTTTCCTCCATATCCTCCCTGGTATTTGCTATTGTTTATTTTGCTGATTCTGTCCATTCTGACTGGGATGAGATGGAACCTCAGTGGTTTTGAGTTCCATCTCCCTAATGGATAAGGATGTTGCACATTTTTTTCATATGTTTTTTGGCCTATTTTATTTCTTCTTTTAGGAGCCATTTGTTTAGTTCAATTGACCACTTATTGATTGTATTACTTATTTTTTTGGTAGTTAATTTTTTGAGTTCTTTAATCCTAGGTGTTAATCCCCTATCAGATGTATAGATGGTAAATTTTCTCCCACTCCATGGGCTCTCTTTTTGCTTTTTGGATTATTTATTTTGCTATGCAGAAACTTTTTGATTTTGTATAGTCCCATCTGTCAATTCTTGCTACTATTTTCTGGGCTGTTGGCATTCTTTTAAGAAAGTACTTGCATATGCCTGAGTTGAAGAATTTGTTTTCTCTACATTTTCTTCCAGCAGTTTCAAAGTTTCTGGTCTTTACTTTAAGATCTTGATCCATTTTGAACTTATTTGGATACAGCGTGAAAGATAAGGATCTACTTTCATTCATCTACATGTGGATATCCAGTTTTCCCAGCACCATTTGTGAAGGCTGTCCTTTTTCCAATGTATGTTTATGGCTCCACTGTTGAACATCAGGTGACTGTAGTTGTGTGTGTTTATTTCTGGGTCTTCTACTCTATTCCACTGATTTTCATGTCTGTTTTTGTGCCAGTACCAAGCTGTCTTTGTTACTATGTCTCTACAATATAATTTGATGCCAGGTATTGTGATGCCTCCTGCACTGCTCTTTCTATTAAGGATTACTTTGGATATTTGGGATCTTTTGTGCTTCCATATGAATTTTAGGATTGATTTTTCTATTTCTGTGAGGCATATCATTAGAATTTTGATGATTATTGCATTGAATCTATAGATCACTTTTGGTGGTATAGCCATTTTTACAATATTAATTTATTTTTCCATGAGCAAGAAAGGTCTTTCCATCTTCCAGTGTATTCTTCAATTACTTTCTTTAGTGTTTTGAAGTTTCTATTGTATAGGTCATTTGGTTCCTTGGATAGATTTATTCCTAGATATTTTATTTTTTGAGGCTGTTACAAATAAAATTATTTTTTCTTTCTTTCTCATCCTGTTCATTGGCAGGCTATAGAAACACTACTGATTTTTGAATGTTGATTTTGTATCCTGCTATGTTGCCGAAAGTACTTATCAAATCTATCAGTTTTCTGATGAAGTTCTGAGGGTCTTTATATATAGGATCATGTCATTTGCAAATAGGGATAATTTGACTGTTTGATTTCCTGTTAGTATTTTTTATTCCTTTCTCTTATCTTATTGCTCTAGCTAGAACTTCAATCACTACACTGAATAACAGTGAAGAAAGTGGGCATCCTTGTCTTATTCCTGATTTTAGAGGAAGTACTTTCAGTTTTTCCCCATTTGGTATAATGTTGGCTGCAGGTTTGTCATATATAGCCTTTATAATATTGAAGAATGTTCCTTCTATTCTCATTTTTTCTCCAGGGCTTTTATCACAACGGGATGCTGAATTTTATCAAAGGCCTTCTCTGCATCTATTGAGATGATCATGTGATTTCTGTCACTAAGTCTATTTATGTGCTTCATTACATTTATTGATTGGCATATGTTGAAGCAGACTTGCATCTGTGGAATAAAATCTACCTGGTCAAGTTGTATGATCTACTTTATGCTTTGTTGTATTAGATTTGCCAATATTTTATTGAGGATTTTTGTGTCTATGTTCATTGGAAAAATTGGTCTATTATTTTCTTTTGTGTTGTGCCTTTATCTGTTTCGGGTATCAAAGTGATACTAGCTTCAAAGAATGAGTTTGGGAGCATTCCCTCCTTTTTATGGAATAGTTTGGGGCTAGGTACTAATTGTTCTTCAAAGTCTTGGTAGAATTTGGCTGTGTACCCATCATAACCTGGGCACTTTTTTTGTTAGGAGATTCTTTAGTGCTGCCTCAATTTCCTTACTTCTTATAGGTCTTTCCAAATTATTTATATCCTCTGGATTTAATATTGGTAGGTCATATGTGTTAAATAATTTATTTCTTCTGTGTTTTCCTTTTGGAGGGAGTACAAGTTCTCCAAGTAATCTCTGATGGTCCTTTGTATTTCATTAGGATCTGTTGTTATGATACTTTTTTCATATCTAACTTTATTCATTTAGATCTTCTTCCTTTTTGTTAGTTTGGCTAAGGGTTTGCCTATATGGTTTATCATTTCAAAGAACTTTCTGTTTTGTTGATCCTTTTGTTATTCTTTTAGTCTCCTTTTAATTAACTTCTACCTGCAGCCATACCACTGTGGTGTCTGATCCCATCAGATCTCAGAAGTTAAGTAGGGTTGGGCCTGGTTAGTAGTTGGATGGGAGACCACCTGGGAACCTAGGTGCTGTAAGCTTGGAAGAAGGACCTGGTAACCTACTCCCAAAAAGCAATCAGCCATTGAAAACCCCATGAATAGCAGAGAAGTACAAACAATACTGCTTTGCCTGTTGTACATAGGGTCACTATGAGTAGGACACTGACTTGACAGCACCTAATACCACCACTCTGATCTCAATTATCTCTTTCCATCTACTGCTTTTGAGCTTGACTTGTTGTTTTTCTACACCTTAAGGTGCATAAATAAGTTTTTATTTGGTATTTTTCTGATTTTTTTGATACAGGTACTCATAGCTGTAAATTTCCCTTGTAGAACTACCTTTGTGGTATCCGAAAGGTTCTGCTAGGTTGTGTTTTCATTTTACTTGGTTCTAGGAATTTTTTAACTTCCACTCTGGCTTCTTCACTGACCCACTGGTCATTCAAAAATGTACTATTCAATCTCCATGTATTGGTAAATGTATTTGTAGTTTCTCTTACTATTGATTTCTCATTTCATTCTGTTGTGATCTAATAGGATATGAGGCATGATTTCAATTTTCTTGTGTTTGTTAAGACATGTTTTGTGACATAAAATGTGGTCTATTTTAGAAAAAGTTCCTTGTGGTGCTAAGAAGAATGTGTATTCCATATCTGTTGGATGAAATGTCCTAGAGGAGTCTGATAAATCAATTTTGTCTATGGTGTTATTTAATTCTTAGGTTACTCTTATTAGTTTGAATGATCTTTCTTTTGAGAAGAGTAGAGTATTAACATCACCTATTTTTATTATGTCAGGCTCCATCTGCTACTTTATGGTCATTAATGTTCATTTTATATTAGGTATGCCAGAGTTCTGGGTCCAACATCCAGTACCGCAAAAAAAAAAAAAAAAAAAAAAAAAAAAAAAAAAAAAAAAAAAAAAAAAAAAAAAAAAAAAAAAAAAAAAAAAAAAAAAAACTATGATACATAAACAAAGTGGAATACTACTCAGTAATCAAAAAAAATGAAATAATGTCATTTGTAGCAAAATGGATGGAATTGGGGAAAATTATTTTAAGTGAATGAACACAAGCCCAGAAAGAGAAATACAATGTTTTCACTCATATGTGGGAGCTGAATCAAAATTAAAAGAAGGAAAAAATCCTATGTGGAGGTCAGAACATAATAAAAAGCTAAAGTTGACTTAGCAGAGAAGGGACAATTTGGTGAGTGCAAAAGAAGGAGGGAGGAATCTAGGAAAAGGAGGAAATCCTGGGAGAGGAGTGGGGGAGAGGAGGAACAATGAGGAGTGAGGAATGGGGGAGGGGGCAACTTCAGGGTGAACAGCCCAACTTTAATAGTTCTGGAAATACTTATAATAACACCAATAATACCAAAGAATGGTAATAATACGGATGGTCTACAAAATTCATGTAGTATTACTGACAATGTAAAAAGATCACAACAGAAAAAGTTCCCACCTTAAACATAATTGGGATCCAAGGGTATATATAAAAATAGTCTCACAAAAAGACATGCAAGTGGAAGAGAGGTCTTTGGGGGAGTGGGGAAGAGAGAAGGAAGTGCACAAGAGGGTAAGGGGGAACTTATCTGTGCAATGTACAACAAAATGCATATATGGAAATGTCACAATGAAATGCATGCCAAAATGGAACACATTAAGTTGTACATTAAAAATTTCCAATAAAAAAATTAATAAAGTGCACCTCCGGCTGTATATAGGAGGACATTTCCAGAGAGGGTTTATGAAGGTGGGAAGAATTTCCCTGAATGTGAGTGGCATCATCCCATTGGCTGGGGAGTCCAGAGAGAAGAAAAGGAGAAAAAGGAGAAGCATTCTCTCTCTTTGCTTCCTGGCCACTGTGATGTGAACTGCTCTGACACAGTCTCCCCATCACGATGTGCAGACACCTTTGAAATCATGGGCCAAAATAAAGCTTCCCTCCTTAAAAAAAAAAAAGAAAGAAAGAAACAAACAAACAAACAAACAAAGAAAATGAGTTCTATCCTAGCCTCACTCTAATGTCACTTCCACTCCTCAATGAATGAGGAGCTATTTATACAAGAACCCACCTTCAACTATTAGGTTATGGACTCTCCCTTTAGAGAAACCTGCTCTGTGGTCTTTCTCAGAGTGTAATTTCTCCATTTCTCTTAATAAACTGCCTCCTTTTTCTGCTTTATAAATTGATTCCTTTCACTTCACTGCCATTCCTTGTTGAGTTCTTCTTAACAAGGGAACAAGAACTAAGGATAATTTTCACACAACAATAACATTAGTCCATCCACAGGAGTGAAGCTCTGAACACCTCCCATCGGGCCCCACCTCTTAAAACTGTTACAATGGAAATTAAGCTGCAATATGAGGTTTTTCAGATGACAAACATTCAAACCATAGTAAGTAAGTCATTGTTTTATACTTAGAAAAAATGTTATTTAAAAATTCAGATCTCAAGCTAGGGTTAGAAACAAGGATGAAATCAATATTTTAACTTTTCTTCACTCTGGTCCAAAAATAGTAGCCAGAAATAATTGAGAGATTAAGGTAGGATTTAACATTGCTTCAAATTAGAAGTTGTGAATTTACCAAAGAAATTCCAAAACTCAAAAAATATTGTGCAGATATTAAATGAATGTAGTGATATTGGATATACATTCTTGGAGTCTAGGAAGAGGCCTGGGCTAGAGACATAATTTTATTGTTGTTGTTGTTGTTAGTTGCTGTAGAGTCAGTATCCAGCTCATAGCGGCTCTACGTACAACAGGCAAAACACTATCGTCAGTGCTTCTCTGATGTTCATAGGGTTTTCAATGGCCACTGATTTTTGGAAGTGGGTTGGCACGTCCTTCTCCCAAGCCTACAGTATCTGGTGTTCCCAGGTGGTCTCCCGTCCAAGTACTAACCTGGCCCAACCCTTCTTAGCTTCCAAGATCTGATGAGATCAGATGCCACAGGGCTATGGCTGCAGGCCATAATTTTATTAGTTATCAGTAAATATGGCATTAAAAATAAAGAGTCTAGATTCAATTAAAAGGAAACTTTCAGGAGTATTTGTTCTCATAATATTTGTTGGAAAAGCATAATGATCAAAATAAGGCACTTTGATGAAAAAGCATTGTGATTTTTAAAAGTACTTTCTGTAAACTACAAATTAGCAACATTTTTTAAATGAAGGTACCAGAAAGATAACAGTATATAATTAATTTTAGGAGTATGAATCCATTTTAATTTATTTCTATTTGCAATTTGCTCTATTTCATATTTAAGGTCTTTTCTTCTTAGTAAATGAAGGGCATGTATGCGTTCTCATTCTTCTGTTTACCATCTGATCTGAAACAACTTCCACAGAACACTAATAAGAAACAAACACACAGTGTGTGCTTTCTAAAGAATTCTCATCTCTATTCTTCATCTTTGGTCACCATTTAATTGTATTGGTGACTGGCAGGACATGTGGGAATTGGAAGTAATATACCTGGAAGTAAATGAAGATTGCAATTCTCTCTGCAATAATTTGAAACTTATTCTGAGGCTCATTCTTCATAAATATATATATATATTCATGTATATATATATATTCATACATATATTCAATATATATTATATATAATTATATATATTATTATATAACATATTATATATTATATATTATATATTATATAATTATATATAATTATATAATTATATAATATTATATAATTATATAATATTATATTATAATATTAATATTAATATTAATATTAATATTATTAATATTATAAAATATTACATAATATGTAATATATTATATTATATATAATATATAATATATAATATATATATATTATATATATATTATATATATAAACGCTGTAGCCCTGTGGCATCCGATCCCATCAGATCTCGGAAGCTAAGCAGGGTTGGGCCTGGTTAGTACCTGGATGGGAGACCGCCTGGGAATACCAGAAGCTGTAGGCTTGGGAGAAGGACCTGGCAACCCCCTCCCAAAAATCAATCTGCCACTGAAAACCCTATGAACAGCAGAGAAGCACTGACAATAGTGTTTCCCCTGTTGTACAGAGGGTCACTATGAGTCGGATACCGACTCAACGGCACCTAACAACAACAACAACAACAACAACAGCAACAGAGCCCAAGATCAGATAACACTTTAGTGAGAATCGGCCATTAGAAAGTCAAGTAGAATGCCTGGAAGACTCTGCTGTCTGCATTTCATAGGAACAGATGTGAAAAGTGGGGAAGTATAAAATAACTACCACTACTGCTCACTAATTTGTGTTAATTGCATATATGAAGATGTCAGCCCATTTTACTTCTTAAATGGCATCACTCATCCATCACTACAATTTATTTCAACATGATGAAAATACAGTTGGCCAGGAAGATGGCTAGCTTCAGAATAATCTAAAAGCTTTTCAAACACCTTTAATGCATATTCACAGCTACTGCTTTCCAAATATATTTGGAAGTATTTCATCACCTAGTATATTTAAATTCCTAAGATCTGCACTGTAAATATCAGGTATGTTTAAATCAATTTTAAAGTATTGGAAAAGCCTACATAATTTAACAAGGAACATGTTTTAGAGGGTGCTGACTCAGCAGATGACAAGTCATCAACGGGCCAACCTTAACTGTATGAAAACTGCAAATAATTGCAGGTTTAAAGTTATGAAGATTAAGAAGCTGAGAAATAATTTTAAATTTTCTAAAGGAAATAGAGAAGGGAAGTCAAATGAGGAAAAGAAAAATACAAAGGCAAGAATGTTAAAATATAAAGCTAGCTGAAGAGTAAGTAAAATAGAAACTCACGCAAGTGAAAAGAGTTCAGGATCTGACTGAGCTAAAAAATAAGTTGGTATTAACCAACCAGTACATTAGATCCTTATTTTTAAAAATGGAAATTATGACAATGGAGGTGACCCCCTGGAATATGGTGGAAACTGATATAAATACGTCATTGTTATGAAATTTTCTTAGTCTCCTTTGCAATAAAATACCTGGAATTTTTACTCCATTACACTTCCCTAGTACTCATCATTGCATCCAGCACTGTAAACCACAAATCACATTTCCTCACCTAAACATAACAATTTTACTAGAAGAGATGTGTAGAGAGTACAAAAGTAGAGAAAATAAAATTTGAGCCCTTTGAGTAAAACCGTTATAAGTCATATTTAACATTCATTGAACATTGTACCACAGAATCAGACTCAAAGTCAAAGGAGATTATCAAGGTTCTCTAGTTTAATGGCCTGCAGTTGTAGTACTGTGACACCCGATCCCATCAGATCTCAGAAGCTAAGCAGGGTCAGGCCTGGTTAGTAGTTGGATGGGAGACCACCTGAGACTATCCTGTGCTGTAGTCTTGGGAGAAAGACCCGGCAACCCACTCTCAAAAAACAATCAACCATCAAAAACCCTATGAATAGCAGAGAAAAATTAACAATACTGTTTCCCCTCTTGTACGTAGGGTTGCTATGAGTCCTTGTGGCAAGAAACTGGGTGGCCTTTAGGAACTGCAGGTGGGTGCTAGGGTCTGAGGGCAGCCTCTAGTCAACAACCAGCTAAAAGCCAGGGCTCCCAGACATTTAGCTTAATTAAGGAAATAAACTAAGCCAACAACTAGAATGACCTGGAAGCAGACCCTGTCTTGGACAAGGCTCTAGAAGAGAATATAGCCTGTCCAACACTTCCATGCGACCTGCAAGACTCCAGGCAGAGGACCCAGTTAAGCTGTCCCCAGACTCCTGCACTGTAGAAATTTTGAGATAATTAACACACAATGTTTTCAGCCACTAATTTTGTGATTATTTGGTTTGCAGTACTAGAAAAGTAATTACTATCAAACACCAACTATTTTTGTTGAAATGTTTTAAGTCCTTTTCTCTTGGGAAGGGTTTTAGAAGACAATTCCTGATCACTCTACCCAAAACACCTCCACACAGGACAAATTTCCTTCAAAATATGGCTTATAAAAGTGGAACCACCATCATAGTAAAAATTTATTCAGGTAGAAAGGAGCAATGGATGCTAAATCTGGGATGGTGGTAGTAGTAGAAATTAAATGAGAAACATATTTACAAGGTAGAGTAAAATGTGGTGAATGTTTACATTTTAAAAAATTATTACGGTAAAAGACACATTGCCATTAATCTCCCTCAAAATACTCCTCCTGACTTCAAACACACATTGTTACTACTCACCCCACCCCATACTCCCTTTGGCTTTGAACACACTTTTCCCGTCATTCTAGCCACTTGCTGAAGCAGATCTGGAAGTTCTCTTTCATGTGTCTTTGCTTTCATCCTCCATAATGATAATGCTCTATATCACACATCACTTCTGGTGTGGCAATTTCTGTCAAATAAAAACATTATCCTTATCCTTATCCACTTTATTCACCAGATCTGGCACTCTGTGACTTCTGGTTCTTTCCTGAAATTAAAATGACCATGAAAGGTAAATATTTTGAATTAATTCATAACATTGAGGCAGCCGTAACAACACAACTAAAGATATTCACTGAAGATACTTTTAGTACTCCTTCAGAAAGGGGCAAGAACAATAGGATAAGTGTGTTCAAACCCAGGGGGGATATTTTGAGGGGGATTAATGGCAATATGTCTTTTACTGTAATAATTTTTTTAAATTTAAACACCATATCTTTTGATCACATCTCGCATAATTAAATTTGATTAAACTGATTATGCCCTATTTTTACCCTAAGTTGCAGATCCTCACTATTGTGTCAATCTGGCATTTAAAGGAAAGAGAAAAGGACTCAAATTGTTTTACTAATAAGCCTTTCTTTATCCTTCTGGAATATAACCTATCCAATGGGAAGCTTGTGTTAACTTCAAAGCTTGCAAAATATGTTTTGGAGAGATCCATAAAGTCACTGATGTAGAAAATTTAAATCAAAAGTTAAGATATCATAATGTTTACTTAAAATGTTGCCTCTGTCTCCATTTATCTTGCTATATATGTAAAATTAATCTTATATTCCACCCTGTGAGTCAAATCCTGTCTCTTTGCTCCTTATCTGCTTATATTCCACCCTATGAGTCAAATCTCACCTCCTTGTTCCTTATCTGCCTATTTCCATGACAACCCCCACCCTGCTATTAACTATATAACCCCAGGAGAACAAAAACTCAGGGTTAGTCCTGAGATGACTCCTTTCCTTAGGATGATCTTGCTATAGCTATAAATTTATTGTTTTACCCAAATCCGAAGTACTTTCAGTTTTCTTTGTTTTCTCACGAACATTTCTACCGTATTTTATATTAATCTGTTATAATTCATATTAATATTTGAACTGTAGTAATGACTTCATCAGCCTTGTATTAACTTGGCATCTTTATATGTTCATGCATGAGTATGTGTAGATTCTCTTGCTGATCAGAAAAACCTGAAAATTTCAGTTTTCTTCTTTTTATATTTGCCCAGGTAAAGTACATTTGAAAGTAGCATGAAATAATTCATATCAACACACATCATGAAGGCTCATTCTTCTACCCTTGCTCACTAGAGATTTTATGTCCATCTACCTGAGGCTGAACAGAAAGACAGGAAAATTAAGGGGATATATGAAGAAAAAGAGCTATTACCTGGGAATCTATTTTAAGTCTCTCTGGCTGAGAGTCCAGAATTTCAACACAACTACCAAGGAAACATGGTAGAAGGATGTGGCAATCCATTCCCGAGGCAATCCCAAAACAATCAGCTATTGAAAACCCTACGAGGGTCGAGGGTCATTATGATGTTATGAATTGGACATGACTTGACAGCACACAACAACAACAACCAAGAAAACCATTGTTAAAACTCCCTACACAGAGACATTATTTTGAGAGACACTTCAAATGAGAATGTTAAAATAGCAGCAAACCGTCAAACCATCGTGAGAATGAAACTGTATGTGACCTTCAAGTTTAAACTTACTTTCTCCTCTGTAATCCTATGCTTCTTTGAGAATCTCACAAACAACACTATGGTCCATGTTTGCGGTCAACATATGCCTAAAAAACTTCCTTGTGACTCTTTTCTTATCTGTAAACCTATAAAATGGACCTCCTGTACCACCTCATATCTCATCTTACTAGAGAGAGTTCCTTAGATAGAAAGTACACCAAAACACTTCTTCTTAATCTTTTAAATTCTCTAAACAATAGAACTTCTTTACACTTATTTTGGCCTGTTTTTTTGTCTAATTAGCACTTCTCTCTCACCCCTAAGCTTAAACAATGCACTTTGTAAAGCCATAAAGTTGATAAAAGGGGAAATTCTTTAAGA
>VMDO01041404.1:0-11240 GCA_007922755.1 Pedetes capensis
AATTTTATGACCTGTGGAATTACAGTGAAAATATAATAAAGTACAGTTTACACTTCTGTCTTTTTATTCACGTGGACCAGTCTCCTGATTAAAGTAATCACATCTAAATTCTATACAGTGTTAGGGAGGGGGAAAAAAACTTCCTAGTAAATTTGGAAACTTTTATAATGAAAATATCATTTTTTTTCCTTAAATGGTTAAACTGGCATTAAAGGACATTTAAAACTAAGTTATAGTTTTCACACCACACTTCCTCATAGCTGTGGTTGTTTTTTATGTGACACCTTTTCACTAAGCAGTACCACATGTTTTATAGACTGTAAGTTACTAATCAAAAGGGTAACTATGCCTTAAATTTGAATATATTTCACTGATCTTAAAGGTAAGTTCTATTTTGAGTTTTCTGCACTTTCGGATTTTTTCACCTCTAAAAAGCAAGTCAAGTTTCCTTCTGGATATAACAAACTGCCAACAACTTAAACATTTTTTAGGTTAGTAGCTGAATGGAAAAGATAGGGAGACTATTTTATGAGCTCAGACCTTTGGCCTGCCTGTGTCAAAGTCTTACCTATAGTAGTCACCATTATCTGGTGATTTATAAGGTGACTAGAAACACAGTCTTTTGGAATTTTGATTACTTTGGGGTATTGTAGCTGGAAATAAATTTTGCTATAAATATTTATGGAAAGGTGCTAATAGGCAGCTATGTGAATATGAACAGCAATCGACCACACAGGTTTAAAAACATTCCATCATAGCATGGGCTAAAGAAACAACAGAATGGATTTTACCATCGTAAGAATAATGGTTGCCTAAGTTTTTATTTTCATCTAGTATTTTTTTAGCACATACAATCTATGCTTTAAAAGGCATAAAACCTGTGGAACAAACCCCAAAAGGCATCTGTCATAAAGTACATCGTCAAGTATAATTAATCAAATTAGGCTTTCAACTCTGGTGTCCAGTATTTTTTTCCAGGATTTGACTATGTGTTTCACTTCCTGATGTTGGGCTTTAATGCAGCGCTTTTCACAATAGCAAGGATATGGAATCAACCAAAGTGCTCTTCAACAGAAGAATGGATAAAAAAAACTATGGTATATAGTCAGGAGAGATCAATCCCTGGAGAAGGACATCATGTTTGGAAGAGTGGCAGGTCAATGCAAAAGAGGAAAACCCTCCACCAGATGGATTGACACAGTGTCTGCAACAATGGGCTTAAACATAAATAAGATCGTTTGCCTGGCACAGAATCGGCAAGTGTTTCGATCTGCCGTACATAGGGTCCCTATGAGTCGGACTCGACTTGACGGCACCTTACAACAACAACAACAACAACACATATACACAATGGAATACTACTCAGCAATCAAGAAAAATGAAATAAGGTCATTCGCAGCAAAATGGATGGAATTAGAGAAAATTATTTTGAGTGAACGAACACAAGCTCAGAAAGAGAAACAACACATGTTCTCACTCATATGAGGGAGCTGATTCAAAATTACAAGAAGGAAAAATCCTACTCAAAAGTCGGATCATAATAAAAGGGGGGGGGGGATAAGAATGATGTCAATATAAATGGACTAGAAATTGCATGTAACTGTTCTAACAAGATAAAAACAAAGACCACTACAGGAAAAGTTACTATCTTAAACAGAACTGGAACCCAAGGACATATAGAAAAATACTACTAAGTAAATGATAGAGAAGACTTAGATGGGAAACCTAGATGGGAAGGGTGGGAGGCGGGGAAGCGTAGAGGAGGGTAAGGGGTAACCTATATGAATGTTTATCAAAATGCATATATGGAAATGTCACAATGAAAAGCATGTCAAAATGAATCACATTAAGATGTACATTAAATATTTCTAATAAATAAAAAAAAAAGACTATCATTGGAGCATTTCCCTGATGGGGTGCCAGCCCTTTCAGCAATCTTCCACTAGGGGGGCTGGTACCTTTTCAAGAGATCTTTCATTGTCTGCTACAGCCTGCCCTCCAATTTCTTGGACCCATGCTCCTCATTTCTAAATTGCAGTAAGCCACCCTGAGCAGAGGAAAGACCCAGGAGATGGACCTTCCATAATACTTGCTTTAAAAAAAATTAAGGAATGATTTCGCCTAGATCATTGTGCAGACAGAAATATTCATCCAACTCAGTTACTTTTAAATTCATTAGCTTTGTCTAATTCATACTTCCACAGGAACCTCTTAAGCCACGAAGAAAATGGCAAAATAGAAAAGCAACGTTTTTCTCAATCGAGTCAGTTTGCAACACTCATTTTTAAAACATAAATATCTTAAGAGTCAAGCTGGAAGCAAAACTCTCACAAGAAGGTAGAGCAGCGAGAGAGAGATTCTGACAGATCTCTGGGACATCAGTGTGCTTGCTGTAGGTACCTAACAAGATTGGTTCTGATGCACTTGTGTGAACTAGTATTATTTATTCATGCTAAGATTGCCTGACAATTGGAGTCATTTAAGAGCTGCCTTCACTGAAGGTGGAGAAAAAAAATAGCTCAACTGGATTCCCAGGGGCAATGGACATGAGGAGGCCGGATCCAGTGACCTGCAGGTAGAAGCTATGTTTGTCTGCCTGCCTGAGGGAACAGCCAATTATCTGCTCTGTGACGGTGAGCGGGGCTCCAGCTAGAGAAGAAGATGAAAGAATAGGAGAACAATTTCAAACCGAAGTGGCAATGAGACGTTCTTAAAAATAATAATAATAATAATAATAATGAAGGGGTCGCCTAATATGGAGGTCAGGAGAAGAATGGATTCTTAAAGAAATGAGGAGCATAAAACCAGAGGCTAGCAGGCGAGGAGTTAAAGAACATTATGGAAAAGAGGAAAAAGAGGAAATGCTTGCATGCCCACAGCTGTACGGTGAGGAGTCTCCTTACCAAGGCCGTTTCTAGGGTTCCCAAAACATTTCTGAATACTCATTCGTATCAGGAAAAGGAAAAAAAATTGAGAATGTCCCTTCAGTATATGAAGAATTATTTATTTAAAACTATATTTGCATGCTACTGTGCTAATATATTGCACACATTTTTAAATATATGCAAAATTGTTATTGCTTGGTGTCATGGAACCAGGTCCAACTCACAGCAACCCTATGTACAGCAGAAGAAACACTCCCCAACACTGTGCCATGCCCAGCCCTATGTCAGTGCTTCTTGGCTATTCATAGGGCTTTCAAAGGCTGATTGTTTCTGGAGTGGGCTGCCAGGTCCTTCTCTCAATGCTACAGTACTCAGTATCCCCAGGGGTCTCCCATCCAAGTACTAACCAGGCTTGACGCTGTTTAGTTTCTGAGACCTGAAGAGATGAGACACCACAGTGGCACAGCTGCAGGCTACACAAAATAGAATTCTACAAAACTGAGGCAAAATATTTTTACAAATAATTTACTTGCTGAGTATACAGAAACTTTCTTACTATAAGTACTTCAATATTTTCATTGTAATCCTCAAATTTTCCAACTAGAATATACTTTAGTATTTGGCCTTAATAGCTGTCATTACCATTTTAGCTAAGAATAAAATATCTGAAAACACTTAAATAAAATTGAAAGAAATTCATCATTGGTTACATTAATAATCACAACACATTTGTCAATCCATGTAAAATTAGGCAAAGATTTTGTTAAAATTTGCATTTATGATAAATCTGTAATCTTTACGTAGTTGGTCTTAGAAATTGGTTAAAAGATGTTTCTAGGGCTGGGATTTGGCTCAGTTGGTAGAGCGCTGTGCTGCAGTCTCTGAAGTCCCAAGTTCAATTCCCAGCACCACAAAAATGGGAGAAGGACCTGGCAATCCACTCCCAAGGCAATCCCGAAACAGTCAGCCATTGAAAACCCTATGAGGGTCACTATGAGTTGGATACTGACTTGACAGCGCCTAACAACAACAACAAGATATATTTCATGTGAATAGCAATGATATTTTTATTCTTTCAGTGCTGGGAGGCTCAACTCAAAGCCTCATGCCTCCCCCCTCCCTTTTTATTTTTTGTTATTTTGACAAGGTCTAGCTGAGGTTTTCAGGCTGCCTCTGGCTTCAAACACACAATCCTCCTGCCTCAGCTTCCCAACTCACTGGGATTACAAATTTTTGTAAGCAACATTTGCAACAAAGCATTTCCAAATATCTATCTTCAAATTCCCTCTCACTGACATGAGTTTCTTTCTTATTTTTTTAAAAATATCTTTACTAAGAATCTCAATGTGATTATTTTTAAAAGCAAATCAGTAGATTTCAATTTTGCTAAAACAAACAGAGACCACCTTCAGGAATCTTTTTATTTATATAATAAACATTTGTATACTTCCACTTTTAAATAAAAATAGCTATATATTAAAGCTCTAATATTTTCTTCTTGGACTCCAATAGGTCAACCATATGATTCCACATATTCTCACTTTCATTTTGAAGACTACTGGTTCCAACAATTATAAATTAGTTTAACATGTATTTATGAGGTTAAAAATCCCTAGGGGTAGAGAGAGTGGGAGGGAGGTGGAATGAGAGCGGAGAAAGAAATTAATATTTGTATGGATTGGGCATTTCATGCACAATCAAGGAAGATAGGTATTTCACTGAGCAGAGACCCGACACCCAGAAACGTTACATAACATTCAAATCCCCACACAGCTATTAAAGACCTTGCTCTTTTGGAGGTGACCTTCCCATTAGTGACTCTGCTAAGAGAAGATTTCTGAATGCAATACTGGTGTGAATATTAAGGTATTTTCCTTGGGGCAAGAGAGGATGTTTCTAAAAACTCATCTGATCCTCACAAATGGAAGTTCCTGAATCTTAAAACTCCTAATTAGACTCCTCCGATTAGAGGCAACAATGCCACCATCTTCAGAACTTAACGAGCAGACCAGCATCCACACCCATTCACATCTCTGATAATTGCAGAAAGCCACGCGCTCTAGGGATAAACCACTAACCAGAAACTACAAGAGGGATCTATTCATCCGATACATTTTTGTTTGGAACATTTCCAGGTGTCAGGCACCAAGGACATATTAAGGGAAAAAAAGCAATCACTGCCATTCTGCTATTATCTTTTAAAAGATACCGTCTTTAAGGACTAAAACCAATAGCTGCTGAACTATAAGTATGAGGACCTGTTATGGAATGGGTATGTGGTGTCTTGAAATCTAAAAGGAAGGAAAACTGTCCAATCCAGAGGTAACAGGAGGCTTCTTGAGATCTGGAGGCTGATGGGGAGCTATCCAGGTGGCAGAAGAGGGAGAGCATTTGGACCAGAGGGTACCATCTGTGCAGGGCCTGTCCACATAATGGGGAGAGGATGACCCCAAAGTGACCAGAGATTCGTGTGACTAGTGACCAGAGGGAAGGGCAGCCTGAGGATTCTGCGTGGAATCTAAGACTGGAGATGCAGCCAGGGCTGAAGCATGGAGAGCTTGCTGCAACGTGGATGCGCTCTACAGACACACTAGACCCAAGTCACGAAAGACCATGTATTGCAGATTCCACTCCCATAAAATGTCCAGAAACAGGCCATCCCTAAAAGACAGAGACAGAAAGTAGACTAGTGGTCACCGGTGGCTGGGGCAGGGGATGGGAGGATGGTAAGCAACCGCTAATAGGTAAAGAGCTTTTTTGTCAGGGCACAAACATGTTCTAAAACTGCATTTTGGGGATGGATATAAAAACCAATGTGTATACTGTTGTTGTTAGGTGCCCTCAAGTTGGTATCCAACTCATAGCGACCCTATGTACAATAGGTGAAATGTTATTGTCAGTGCTTCTCTGATATTCATAGGGTTTTCAATGGCTGATTGTTTTGGGGGAGTGAGTTGCCAGGTCCTTCTCCCAAACCTACAGCACCTGGTGATCCCAGGTAGTCTCCTATCCAAGTACTAACCAGGCCTGACCCTGCTTAGCTTCCGAGATCAGATGCCACAGGGGTACACCTGCAGGCAACATGTATACTAAGAAATACTAAACTGTATGCTTTAATTGAGCAAATTACAAGGTACAAATCATATCAATAAACTATTTTCAAAACCTTAAGTACTTGAACATGGATTGGAATTACAAGTATGAAGTATGAGAGAAAGGGAAGGATCAGGGATAATAACTAAATGTTTTCTTTGTTAATGTGGTTGGATTTTGCTGCCAATCACGGAAATGAGTGCTTACTTTGGAGAGGGATGGCATGAATTAAATTTTGAACACACTGAGTTTGAAATGCTTATGAAATATTCAACAAGGCAGATGAGCCCAAGCATCTAGAATGCAGAGGTTATGGAAATGTGGTGGTCCTTCACATAGAAATGGAAAACGCAGCCAAAGATTTCCAAATTTCAAGAAGTACACAGTAAAAGGAAAGAAGGCTTAGGACTGAGATTTAAAGAATTCCAAACACAATAGCTGGAGTCAGGTGCATAACTGGAAATGCAAAATGACCTGCTCTGCATGCCTTCAGTAAGCAGGAAAAAAAGGGGGGAGGGCAATTGATGGAATTTACAGAATACATATTTTGGAAAAGTTCTCTAAAGATTTAAGATGTCCAAAAATAGAATGGCTTGCCATATACATATTCAATTGTGCGTGAATACTTTTTAATCATATGGCAATTTTAAAATTCAAAACAAATTACACTATGAAATATTTTGTAAGCAATTTTTCTTTCCATCCTTTGTTTACCACCCAATCTCATAAGTTAAAACTTACATTTGATAAGTATCCAATTTAAATGATATAATTTGATACAAAGAGATAAGAATAGATATGTACAACTTGGTCAAGACATTTAAGAAACAGATCATTTCTCATTTTGATAGCTTTGTAATAATACTTTTTAAAGCTCATACTGATTATGTGACTGAACTTCTATCTAAAAGTCAATGCTCTTGCTTATAACAATAGGGCTAGGTCAATCAGTGCCAATGTTACCATTTCCCAGTTGCCCACTAGCCATTACATGTCATTGAGTCACATTTATTTTTTGCTGGGCTATAGAACGTCAAAGAAAAAGAAAAGGACATTTTAAAGGTTAGTGTTATATCATGTCAAAGGACACACTGGAAGGTTTTTTTTTTATTTGAAAAATATAGCCAGAGGTTATGGCAACGCTATTGTTTCTCTTGCCATCTGTTCTACTTTGTTATTTGGTCTGATTGGGGGGTGGGAAGGAAATAGGTCATGTCTGCTGCCATTTTGTTCCACAGACAAAGTCATAGTGGAAAAAATTAGATGTTGCCTATCTGCACAGCACTTAGTACTAGGAATAGTCTTGCAGTTTCTACACTTCCTTAATAAATCAATAAATCTTATAAATTAAATTTTGGTATAATCTTATAAACAAGGCACAGTTGAATTCATATAAACAAATCATGTTCCTAAAACCATCTCTCTTGATGCTAAAGAGCAAATGTTTCTTTGTTTGCCCATAGATTATTTGCACAAGAGTTCATTGTGAAATTACTACATGACCCAATTTTTGTCATACACAACGTAAAAACATTTATCTTCAAAGAGTCAAAGAGCTCAGTTGGTAAAGTAAGTGACCGAAGAAATTGTTTAAGAGTGTAGCCTTTTCTTTAGTAATTAGTACACAACACATCATAACGCTGATACCAAGGAAAGCACCAAGCATGATACAGTGTCTCACGCCTGTAATCCCAGTGACTCAGGAGGCAGAGGCAGGAAGATCACAAGTTGGAGGCCAGAGGCAGCCTGTGCAATTCAGTGAGACCCTATCTATCTCAAAATAGAAAGAAAGAAAGAAAGAAAGAAAGAAAGAAAGAAAGAAAGAAAGAAAGAAAGAAAGAGTGGGCTAGGGGTGCAGCTCAGTGGTAGAGCACTTGTAAAGAATGCTCAAAGCTCTGGGCTCAACCCCCAAGAACAAAAAGAAACAGAGAGAGAATCAGAGAGAGAGGACTTATTGAATTAATTCCTGACATTGTTCAATTGGTAGCATAAGGAGGAACGAGGTATGCTATTGTTTACCTCTCTGATTAAAAGGAAAAAGAGATTCTAACCATCACACCCTGCTCATCAGGCCGTAGGTGAGAGGTTTCTGCCTTAAACACCAGAGCACATGAACCCTGCCTGATGACGCTATCAGGAACGTAGGAACGTTACTTTGTGTGACAAGAGGTGGGCAGGTAGAAAGGGTTCCTGGGCTCAGTACCCTGCCCCCTCTTTCTGCCCCCTCTTTCTGTGTCTGCCCACCCATGAGGTCCAGCTGTGGAACGTCTGGTAGCCAGAGGAAGGGATGAAATAGTTCCACGCATCCCAACACGTGCTGGCAAGTCCAGCAGAAGAAAAATGACATTGATTTTTGTGGCTCTGCCTCCGAATGAAATGAACATTCATTCCACCCCCATCTGGGACTGGTGTCCACTCCTGAAGTGACCACCAGCAAGGAGAATGAGGGTATCCCAAGTTATTCAGAGTCAAAAGCAATGTAAGATCTAGTTCTGAAATGAAGAATAAGATCACTTTTGTTCGTAATAAAAGTGAAAAAGCTGTCAGGGACTGAGTAGGTAACAGTACCAACTACACTGAACTATTTTGATTATCAAGAAAAACTTACCGTAATTCAGTAAATAATAGTTTATTAATTATGCAAATCAGTTACACTCTGTGTATATAAAATATAGGTTAAAACGTGCAAACATCACTTCTGTCCAAACTACCAAAAAGGTCTCCTCTCTTCCCTAACTGCTGTACCCCTTCCTGAGTCGCAACCGCACTGTCCAGTCACCGGGAATGTGCAAGCTGACCAAGAGTAGAGTGGAGACTGCGGATCCCAGCTGTCCCTCTGCACGGACGCATCTCCACCTCTGAGCTGGCAACTCTATGACATCCGTGGATCAGACATTTTCAAACTATTGTCTTCAGACCGGCAAGGTCAGCATCACCAGGGAACCTGGTAAAGACCAAATCCCTCCCAGACCCACCGAATCAGTAACCACCCATGTGCAGTTTCCTAAGTTCTCTGGGTGATTCTGGTCGCATTAACCTTTGAGAATCACCGATAACAGCTCTCCTGGTTGTCAATGTTTCATTTTCTCAACTGGGCCAATTTATTTCCAGCTCCTTTCTCCTCATAATTCTGTGTCTCCATTTCAGAGGTTTTTTGCCTATATGATTCTTTCCTTTTCTTTCTCACTATTCTCCATACAGCAAAAATCAAGATCATTTTTCTCATTAACTGGATCAGCTCTTTTAAGTTAATGCCTACAGAGGCTCTGTCTAATGTGGTAGCAGTAGCCACATAGAACTATTAAAGCCGACATTGAAATTCAAGTTAAATAAAATAAAAAATTCCAGTGGATGCCGGGCGTGGTGGCGCACGCCTGTAATCCCAGCAGCTCAGGAGGCAGAGACAGGAGGATCACAAGTTGGAGACCAGAGGCTGTCTGTGTAACTTAGTGAGACCCTGTCTCAAAAAGTAAAAAAATGGACTGGGGGTGCAGCTCAGTGGCCCAGCACTTGCGGAGCATGCAGGCGCGAGGCCCTAGGTTCAACCCCCAGTACTGCCAAAAAAAAAAGAAAGACAAAAAGAAAAATAAAAAATTTCCAGTGGATTAGACACATTTCAAATACTCAATGATCACAGGTAGCAAATGAGTATCGTATTGAATAACACAGATGCATGAAACAGTTCCACCATTGTGGAATATTCCTTTGGGCATCACTGAACTAAAGCATTATAAATTCATGTTTTTAAGCACACACTTTAAGCAGCATGCACTAAAACCTATTGCTTCTATATAAAAGTGGCATCGATCCAGAATGTATTCAATTGCAATGAGAAGAGTTATTCACCCTTAACTCTCCTTTATAATGATTGTGGTTTTCAATTTTGGAGATATGCCAGACAAGATGTTCAGAAGACAAAAAACAAATGACAAAAGCCCTTTTAAAAAACACATAAATTCTGGCCAAGTATAACAAATATTCTTTCCAGTGTATAAATGAGCTAGTAAGAAAGGAATGGGGGAGTGGAAATCTCCAAAGGACATACAGACTTGCTAGTCTTGGAAAGTGCTAGGTTTCTAAAGGAACCTCAATAATAGGAGACAAAGATTATGGTGGGAAGTGGAAATTCAGATCTGTACATATATTTGAAACAACTGAAGTCTGTTCACTCAATGATAGAGTAACTAGAAAAAACACTGACAACAGAAGAGGATAATTAAATAGTCTAAGTGGGAAAAAAAAGTCCTAAAGATTTTAGCCATAGGTCAGCCCTAACAAGGGTTGTTGTTAGGTGCCATCAACCCTATGCACAACAGAAAGAAACACTGCCCGACACTGTGCCATGCCCAGCATTGTGTCAGTGCTTCTCTGCTATTCACAGGGTTTTCAATGGCTGATGGTTTTGGAAGTGGGCTGCCAGGTCCTTCTCCCATTTTTTGCGGTGCTGGGGATTTAACCCAGGGCCTCAGAGCTCACAGAGCAGCACTCCACCAACTGATCTAAACCCCAGTCACAACAAGGGTTAGGGTTAGCGATTAAAATATTTATCACCAAGTAGGCTTACAAGACCCTAGAATATCTAACAGATACAAATGCAAATCCTCTCCAGGGAGGGCAAGTTCAGAGCCAGATCGCTCAGGATTTCCACATACAGCCATTCCAAAACTCTCCAGGGAGCCGGCTGTGATGGAATAAGAGGGTTATCACACTTGATCTGTGCTGTTAGGAAAGGAACATGGAGAGAGAAGGGCAGAAGAAGAGGGACTTGGGTTGATCACAGGGGACCAGGTCAAAGGTTTCAGCTTTGTCTCCTGGGAAATGAGGGACTATAAATGTTCTAAACAGAAAAGCAGCATGATCAGACTTTGTTTCAGAAAACTTATTCTGAATATTCCAGGGGATTCTGTCTTTTGCCATTCTTCTACCGAAAAGACTTAAAATTTTCATGCCCACCCATAGGTGTTCTGATTGAAATTCAGGTAAATTACTATGAGACATATAAGTGATGTCTAAATGCTGCTTTCATTATCCCATTCTGCAGTTTCAAAAAATTTAGCATATTTGACCATATTTTTAAAATGATCAAAGTAATGAAGTATATCTGATAATTTTTTTAATCCAACATCTATAGAAAATGTTTTATATTTTGCAGAGAATTCTGAGACAGGAGATACTTTTCAGTTAACCACCTACGAAATCAGAGTTTTTCCTCAGGGGCTGGGTCCCTGGGTCTACGGACCCAGGAATAAATGCACAGATAGC
>VMDO01041405.1:0-11234 GCA_007922755.1 Pedetes capensis
TGATTGTAGTTCTCTGTTTTGCTTCCATATAAGTTTCCACTTGCAAAAATATACTAAGTTTCATTAAAAAATAATCTAAGATTTATACCTAATAGAATTGTATATACCTATAGAATTGCAGGTTTATAGGAGCGGGAAATTTTCAATATTTTTTAAGATGCCGAATTATATTTTGTAACACTTGCATCATTCATTCCCTTGTTACTTGTCCCAATCACTCTTACTTCCCTCTTTGTCTTTAATCTTATTTATTCTAAAACTAGTAGAGGCTACCTTGAATGAAGTAGTCTTTCCCTTCTCATTTCTAGCACAAAAGCTTCATTCAATGCCTACCTTTAATTGTTTTATAAAATTTCATTATATATCTGTTCCACATTTGTTATCTACCATTGTGAAACAAGTGTCCTGAAAGCTGCATCCACTCTGTTTAATTGAATTCCTTTGTAAGTTACTTAATTCTCTCAGTTTTATACCTTTTAAAAAATTATGATTATAATACAGCAGAATTATAGAATTATAGAACAGAATTCTGGCAACAACTTAGGTTTAAATTTCATCCATTTAGTTCTTCATGTGATACGGTGAGAGCTTAGTTTTGGAAGTTTTTGCATTTGTTTTTGTTTTGTTTTCTTCATCCTTTTCTTCATTTCCTTCATAACAGGGTCCGCCTGGTCCCATGGGTATACCAGGGCCAATTGGTCCCCCAGGACCACCAGGTTTGATGGTAAGCTTCTTCTGTAATTTTATTTTTCTGTATTTTCTTTCTGACTTCTTTCACAAATATTAATACTCTTTGTAGTTCTTGAAAGTACAATGTATTATACTTTTGTTATTCAAGGGCGATTTTATACTATGATGAATAATATGCATTCTAAGTTCTATCCTACAAATGGAAAAATGAGGTACATAAAAAGAAATATTTAAAATAAAATAGGGGTGGAGGATGTAGCTCAGTAGGAGAGTGTTTGCCTATCATGTGTGAGGCCCTGAGTTTGATCCCCCCAACAGCACAAAAAATAAAATTTGAAAAGTGTTCTGTTTTGTTTTGTTTTTCAGTGCTGGGGATCAAACTCAGTGTTTTACATGAACTATACCCTAACTCTAATGAGCTATACCCTAATTAAAGTATTTTGTTGGTTGCCTCTTGATATGTCCGTACTGAAGTCAATTCTGGCCACCTCATGAAATCTTCTAGTTCCTCCATGAAACTGCTTCACAAAAAAGGTTAGCCCTCATTTGTTAGGGGGGTAGGACAAAATAATGGGTTGGTGAAAGGTGTGATCGACCCTGAGTGTGCAACCAGTTTCCTTACTATACTCCCTTTATGGTCACTCTTACTTTCTACATTAATAAACTATAAGAATTTTACCTGTGTAATACTTAACTTTCATTCAAGTCATGATTCAGACTTAAAAGGGCAAGAAAATTGTATTTCAGTGATAGTAGGTTCTCATGTGCTACTCTTTCTCTCATCTATGATCCATTTAAGTGACAGTTTCCACTATACTTTTAGAGATCAGACACTTTGTTTGTGACACCTGGTCCTGTACTCTTGGATGAAGGAATTAATGTTTGGTAAATACTAGAAGAATCTACCAGAAAAGACAATGATTTCTGCTTTCCTGTAACTTATTGGGAAAGGATTAGAAAACCCCTTTGTTTAGTTGTTTTCATTGTAAACCTCTTGCAAAGCAGGAAAATCTGGACTATGTTACTTTTTACTAACTCTGCTGTTGCAATATTGGTGTTCCCTGGGTCTGTAGTTAAATCTTGAATTTCCTTAACCCTTGTAGCTGCTTTATAAGTTCATTTTACACTTCTGAATGTTCTTTTAACTAACCCTGATTCAACAGGTGAAGCAAAATCTTAGAAATGTCACCACAGTACACAATATGTAAATAAATATCCATTGAAATTAAGAGGCAATATAATTAAGCAGAAAAATGCCCATTTAATTTTTCAAACCTTGAAACAGTCTCAAAAACACAAAAACAGATCACATAAAAACTGGGTTAAAAAATAAACACATGCTTTTTAGAACTAGACTTCATTGCCTGAGGGTACCTACTTTACCCATAATTCTGATAAGAAAAATATGATATATTTGTTGAAGTTAGCCTTTATTGTTTATTTTTGGTACTGGTGCTGCCCCTCTCTTCTACCCATTCTAACCAGCCCCTATCTATTCCCATCCTGTCACCAGAAAATTCTACATTCATTGAGTTTGTTTTAATCAATTGAAATGTGTGTCTGGGACTAAAAAGCAACGAGGGAAAGAAACAGGATTCTTTTTAATGGTGCTTCAACGTACTTCTTGTTACATGCTGTCAAGTTGGCTCCAACTCATAGTGACCCTCATAGAGTTTTCAATGACTGATTGTTTTGGAATTGCTTTGGGAGTGGATTGCCACGTCCTTCTCCCATTTTTGCAGTGCTGGAGATTGAACCTGTGTCCTAGAGCAGCACTCTATCAACTGAGCTAAACTAAGCACTTTATCACTGAGCTACATCCCCAACCCTGAAAATATTATTTTAAAGGATTCTTTCATTCCTCACTTTCTGTGAAGCCAAATAATTTTTAAATGAACTATTAATATAGCACTTTTCCTTTTCTATATCTTTAGGGTCCTCCTGGCCCACCAGGACTGCCAGGACCAAAGGTAATTTTCTCTTTCTTTGCATCTTTTATTTAGTATCGATTCTTTTCTCTTATTATCAATGAGATTTTAAACTGAAACCTCTCTCTTCAGGGGAATATGGGCTTAAATTTCCAGGGACCCAAAGGTGAAAAGGTGAGTAAAGAAAAAGAGTTAGTTATTTTAGTCCTCAACTTTCTCCATTATAGTCATTTGAATTGTCTTTTTCCTTCCCTGAATTCTTGAAACTGACATAGTTTAACTGGTTATACTTCTGTCTGTAGTAGGTTATGAAATATCACTGTCTTATTCTACCTGACAAACAGGGTGAGCAAGGTCTTCAGGGACCACCTGGGCCACCTGGGCAGATCAGTGAACAGAAAAGACCAATTGATGTAGAGTTTCAAAAAGGAGATCAGGTGAGTAGGTGGAGAGGAAATCAGTAAAAATCTTATCCTGGATATTTTAATTTGCTTGATTCTGGTAATCATTTCATAATGTGTGTATATACATATATCTCAAAGCATCATATTATATGTCTTAAATATATACGGTTTTTATTTGTTAATTATAACTTGGTAAAGCTTGAAAAAATAAAATTAAGAAATTAAAAAAAAATCTTGCTATGGAAGCTGTTGTTGTTAGGTCCCTTGGAGCTGAGTTCAATTTATAGTGATGCTATATACAATATAACAAAGCACTACCCAACACTGTGCCATGCACATGATCTTTTTATGTTTGAGACCATTGTTGCAGCAACTATGTTTCTTCTCATTTTGAGTTGTGCTACATCAGTGAATGGTGGTCCCAGGGGCTTTACTCTATTCCCATCATTAAAGCAACTCTCTTTTGAATAGGTAGCTCTTACCTATTTGTTTCTTGAAAATCTGTCTTGGCAGGAGGACAGTTCATTCTGTGGCACTATATTTGACAGTGCTTCCATGCTATTCACAGGGTTTTCAAAGGCAAATACTTTCAGGAGCGGGCTGCCAAGTCCTCCTCCCTAGTCTGTTTTAGCTTAGAAGCTCGGCTGAAACCTGTACACCCTGGGTGACCCTGGTGGTATCTGAAACACTGGTGGCATAGCTGTCAGCATCACAGCAACATGCAAGCCCCCACAGAACAACAAGCTGACAGACACATGGGAACTATGGAAGTAGATTCCACTAAAATGCATTATTATCTGGAATATGAGAGGATTTTTTTAAATAACAAAGATTAAAGATAATTAGGGCTGGGATTTAGCTCAGTTGGTAGAATGCTGCACTGCAGTCTCTGAGGTCCCAAGTTCAATTCCCAGCACCACAAAAATGGGAGAAGGACCTGGCAATCCACTCCCAAGACAATCCCGAAACAGTCAGCCATTGAAAACCCTATGAGGGTTGCTATGAGTCGGATACCGACTCGACGGCACCTAACAACAACAACAAGGATAATTAAATTTTTAAAAATAGCTTTATTGGGACATCATTTTCATACTACACATTTTACCAATTTAAATTATGCAATTCCTTTCTATATATTCATGGGGTAGTCAAACTTGCTGCAGTCTAATTTTAGAAATTTCTCATCAGCTCTCTCCAAAATCTCGACACATATTGGTTGTCACTTCTTATTTCTCCTCAAACCCTCCAACTCTATGCAAACACTATCTACTTCTTGGCCTTGTAGATTTGTCTAGTCTTAACATTTTGTATGAATAGAATCATATAATATGTGGTCTTCTGTGTCTCTTTTTTTGCATAGCATAATGTTTTCAAGTTAAACCATTTTGTAGCATGTATCAGTACTTTGTTCTTTTTATGGATGAATAATATTACATTGTGTTGAAAGCACATATTTTGTTTACTCATTAATCAGTTGATTGACATTTGGGTTGTTTTTCTCTTTTTTGCTACGTGAATTACATTCATGTGTAAAATTAGATCATGGTAGATAGTCATTGTCTTAGATGATTGTGTTTTCTAGATTTCACTGATACACAAGGAGAAAGATGATGTTAGTCTATAAACCCTTGTTGTATTTATCTGATACCTTGCTTCTACCAGAGTAGTAAGGGGGATCAAGCATATTTTTATAGCTTACTGGCCTACCCTTAAACAAACAGAGTTTGTGCATTTTTGTTTCACTTATTGTATTGAAACTCTACCATCAATATGGATTGGATCATTTAATTCTCTGACAAAATGTATGTGTGCCATGCAGCTCCCAAATCTCTTAGTTTTAGATATTCTTCTTAAAATATTTTATAAGAGTAAAAGATCATTAATGTTTTCATTTTAAGTGTTGTCTTGTTATATGCCTTAAAGCCTGGCTGGTATATATACTAGAAATTGAAGTGCACAAAAATGCCTAGCATTTCTTTTGCCTAGCAGATTTCAACTTTGAGTTAGCAACATTCTGTTATCTTTCATTAAACCATAGAGTATACAGTCCATCTTATTAAAGGTATTCATAGCTAGCTCTAGTGTGAAAGTGAATATTCCAGTATTAACATTGCTTTCCTTTCCCCTACAACTACATAGGGAGCTCCTGGTGATCGAGGGCCTCCTGGACCTCCAGGAGTATGTGGTCCTCCAGTAAGTAACCTAAAATACTTTAAGCATCATTTAATATAAACTGTTATTGAAACACAGTATCCCATGAACCAATGTAAATCTACTTTTTTTGCGTACAGGGTCCTCCAGGCAGTTTGAAAGGTCAGAAGGGTGAGCAAGGAGAGCCAGGCAAAAGAGTAAGTGTTGTCACAACACTTTACAAAAAATTCTAAAAATTTTACAACCCTTTACAAAAAATTCTAAAAGTATGCATATGTGTGTATTTAATTCTTTCTTCCTAAATCCTACTTTTATTGCTTAAAAAATCACAACTGGCACACTTATTCATTGTAGTATTGACATCTAAAAAGTCTCCTTAATATAGTCCAAGGCAAAAATAAAGCTTGTTATATTCTTTACCATCACACTTCCTAACTGACAAATTAATCTTATTACCCCATCACTTCTTTGTATTCTATAGGGTAAACCAGGCAAAGATGGAGAGACTGGCCAACCAGGAATTCCAGTGAGTAGCTAAAGTTCTTTTTTCTCACCAAAACTGGCAATACTTGTAGGTGAGGTAGAAAAGCAGAATGGCAAAGAGTTTGGAATTTGGAAATAGTTTAAATGAATGGAAATTTTCCTCTCGTTCTTTTCTGAATATAAATGTGAGATACTTCTATTGCTAAGTCAGACTTATTGAGATATAACATATACTGTAAAATGAGCTACTTATAGTGGATATTTCTTTGTTTTGACAAACATAAAATTATGTGACCACCACCACAATGAAGAATTCCATCACTGTCAAAAGTTCCTTCACTTCTGTAGTTATATCCTTCCCTATTCCCTCAATCTGAGCTCCTGGCAACAATTGATCTGGTCTCCATCCCTATAATTTTGCCTATATTAGAATATCATAAAAATGATACATATAATCTTTTGAATCATAATTTTTCATATAGCATATAGTATATTAGTTGTTGTTGTTGTTAGGTGCCGTCGAGTCAGTATCCGACTCATAGTGACCCTCTGTACAACAGGGGAAACACTATTATCAGTGCTTCTCTGCTGTTCATAGGGTTTTCAATGGCAGATTGATTTTTGGGAGGGGGTTGCCAGGTCCTTCTCCCAAGTCTACAGCTTCTGGTGTTCCCAAGCGGTCTCCCATCCAGGTACTAACCAGGCCCGACCCTGCTTAGCTTCCGAGATCTGACGGGATCGGATGCCACAGGGCTATGGCTACAGGCGTATAGTATATTAGTAGCTTATTCCTAATTATTGTAAGTAGTGTTTGGTCATTTGGCTGTACCAAGGTTTGATTATTTACCCATTGAATGATATTTTGGTTGTTTCTGAATTTTGGTCATTATGAATAAAACTCCTTATAAACATTTACATACAATTTTTGCGTCAGCATAAGCTTTCTCAGTAAATGTTTTGAAAGATAATTCTAACTAGTACAAAAGGAAAATAAAAATATGTAAGCCTATGACCACTATTTCAAGCAGCTTCAGTATTAAGAGTATCTGCAATAAACATTAAAAGAAGTTTTCGAGCAGAGAGAAAATTTGATGAGATTTGTAGGCCATCCCAAAGAATAAAGATAAATCTTAACAAGACAGGAAGTTAGAAGTACTAAAATGACATGAATTATTTTCAAGATGATTTTACTAAGTGGGCAATACTTGACTTACAAATTCTAGTTCACAAAAGGCTTGAACATTTAAAAATAACGAGGCAAACTCAGGTCCTCAGTCCCTAGCTCATGTTTAAACAGTTGGTTTTTGTTTTGTGGTTTAGGCATCCATGAGACTTAACTATTGCCTCTGGTTGTTTCCAACAAATTCCTCGGGGGTTGTAGGGAGGCTAGTCTCTGTTTTATTGGGAAACCCAAGTCAAGTCAAATAAAGATAGCTTTGCAGGTGGGTCCTTTGTGCAATCCATCAGACAGTTCAAATAGTGATGGTTCTCTGGGAATGGGGCTTTGAAAGAGTTCTAATCCTGTTCTTTTCCCTCTAGTTGTTGCTAGGCTGGTGGTTTTCACCTTGATTGTGAGCTATTCCTTGTCTAAGCCACTGCAGAACTGAGCAGGAATGATGGGAATGGAGCAGCCTAAAATGTCATGAAGCTCTGGGTTCTTACTAAGATTTAATCTTTAAAAAATGCTGTTTAGATTATTGTAAGCTTTTATTAATTTCCACAGTTCTGAAAACACTGATTTTGGTGGACTGTTTTTGTCAACATTCTCATTGCTTCTGTGGAGGAAGGGAGTTTTGGAATTCTTTACACTGCCATTTTTGCTGATATCATGCTGTCCTCTGTTTTGAAGGGTTTGCCTGGTGATCCTGGTTACCCTGGTGAACCAGGAAGGGATGGTGAAAAGGTGAGAATTTTATTATTTTGAAGTGACTGGTTTTTACATAATCCTTTTTTCTCCCCAGGTTGAATTATAAGTGAAAAAATTAAAAATAACTAGCTTTTGTATTCAGAACATGCCTTCTTTATCAATCTTTTGATATTGCTTCTTTCTCTTTTATACTCTATCCTGTAAATTTTCTTTGATTGCCCTAGATCACAGTCTGTATATTGGAAATACATGCAGGATTGTTTAACTTTAGCATTTCCATTGTGAAGTCAGCACCTTTGCTTTGAGCATGTATCAACAAAACTTTTGTTTGGAAGAAAGAGAGATTCAGCATAATTTTAGTGAGGTTCTCTTACTCAAAAGGCTTACAGCTGTGAATTTAGAATGTCTCCTCTAAACATTTCTATTCTGTCCACCAGTATTTTCTGTAAGTCGGTGGCTAATTGTTTGTTATTTTTTTTTCAATGGGCCAATGTAGCCTGACTAAGGTTATTATTTAGTTACCTATTTTAAATGTTCGTTCGTTCTTTCTTTCTTTCTTTCTTTCTTTCTTTCTTTCTTTCTTTTTTTGTGGTACTGGGGATTGATCCCAGGGCCTCGCGCTTGCGTGCTCTGCAAGTGCTGGACCACTGAGCTGCACCCCCAACCCTTTTTTTTTTTTCTTTACTTTCTGAGACAGGGTCTCGCTAAGTTACACAGACTTCCTCTGGTTTTGAACTTGTGCTGGCTCCGCCTCCCAAGCAGCTGGGATTACAGGCGTGCACCACCACGCCCAGCTTAAATGTAGTTTCTAAAGAATAAATGAACCACATAGTTCCCTTATTTCTGTTGTTGTTGTTGTTAGGTGCCATCAAGTCGATATCCGACTCATAGCGACCCTCATAGGGTTTTCAATGGCTGACCGTTTCAGGATTGCTTTAGGAATGGATTGCCAGGCCCTTCTCCCATTTTTGCAGTGCTGGGAATTGAACTCGGGACCTCAGAGACTGCAGCGCAGCGCTCTACCAACTGAGCTAAATCCCAGCCCCTCCTTATTTCTAGCGGGTCACTAAATACTCAGTCCTCCAAGCCCTCTGGTCTTTAATTGATCTGTATCTAAACCAAACAGAAAAGCTTTGTTTTTTAGGAATGAAGGGATGCTCTTTGTACTTAAATGTACACAGCACATATTTTAATGGTGGTTTATCTTTGAACTAGATCTAAATTTTAGTTTGGTCTAGTAGACAGAGTTATAATAAAGAGAGGAGTCAAATACTCAGAGAATAGGATTTTTTTCAAGTAGAAAATTATAAGATAGAGTAATTCCTTAAACTAAAAGGAGCTTGCATATAGATGAAAAATTTCTATGAACAAGTTTAGAACCAGAGTAGAGATGTAAGAGAAACATCTATTACTGGGTCTTGGCCTGTAGAATAATAATTGAATGTTGTGTTTTTCATGCTATTGTAGATACTGATCTGGGATAAAAGTTTTGTGTGAATTTTTCTTTCATTAGCTTCCAAAAGCAAACTCACAAAAACAATTTACATTTTCTTAACTGTTCCTGATGATAGATAAGTCCATAGCCTTGAAAGTATTTGTCATTTATAAAAATGACAATAGATTAATGAGAAAGAGTAAGAATAAATGTAAAAATTGTGATTTTTTTCCCACTACTAGGGAGTTGAACCCAGTGCTTTGCACATACTTTCCAAGTGCTCTAACACTGTGCTGCATCTCCAAACCATATGTTATTTTTCATTTTAGAGTCAGGGTCTTGCAAAGTTACATAGGTTGCCTCTAACCTCCAACTCATGATCTTCTAGCCTCCACCGCCCGAGATTATTTGCATGCGCCATGGTATCCAGCTAAAAATGTGATGGTTTTAATTGATGCAAGTACTGCCTTTTTTGTCATCTTTTTTGGTAGAGAATTTATAGTTTGCTAGAAAATAAGAATCCTGCAATCAAAAAATGTTACAGCTAGAAATCTGTCCAAAGTCTTCATTTTTTAAATAAGCCAGATAGGTTAATTGATTTGTTTAAAATTATATAGTTAGTAAATCTGAAACAACATTACAGGTATTCATAAGCTTAGTCCAATATTATTTCATTGCTTCTTGTTATTTTTCTCATTTGAGGTATTCTATTATTGATTTCTGATTCTTTATGAAAAGTTTCTCTTATGTTTTTGAGGAAATTGATGTTTTCATGTGATGTTTACTAATATATTTTATAATTACATTGAACAGGGCCAAAAAGGTGACATTGGCCCACCTGGACCTCCTGGACTTGTAAGTTTTTTTTTAAGTCTTCATTTATCAAATTTTATATTAGATTATCTTTTTATACCTAAATTATATACTTCATACTTTCTTCTCATAGAACACAGATGTCCAAGTAATTACCAGCTTCTGCTGGCTTAGAAATCTTTACATCTAAAAATTTTAGTACCATTGACCTCAAAGTCTTTGCATTATTCTGCCTGTGTATTACTTCTCCACAGTAAAGGTCCAAAATTGTGGTATCAAGTTGTTTTGTACTAAGATTGCCAAATCATTTTTCAAGCAACCAGCAGGTGGTGCAAGCATAGTTTACAAAGTTTCCATAAAGGAAACTCTTGGGGAAGTGGGGATTGGTTCTTTCCTCTGCAGAGCTCAAGGGAAGGATGGATTTGGTCCTAATAGGTTTTCTCAATTTGTAAATGTCTGATTCTCACCTCTTTGCTTCCTGAGTGTGTACTTTCTAGGGGCTTTTAATAACAAATCTAGGAAACTGCAATACGAAAGAATAATTGGGGATGGGGTACAGATGTTTGTGTTCACCATGAAATTTAAGTCGTTTATTTCCAGTCTCATTAAGAATAAAATGTCATTGCTGAGGTTTAACCAATTGTGTTTTCTTTGGTTTAAATTTGCTAAGATGCTAGAATTTAGACTGTATTGAAGCCATAATGTGAATGCCATAAACTTATTCTATATGTCCAGATATTTTAGGAACATTAATTTAATTATTTTTATGCATAGTTATTTAATAAGTAATTTAATTATTTTGTGCAAGTGAGTCTTAGATATTAATACCAGAACTATACTAAATCTAATGAGGATATACTCAAAGAAGATCTTAGACAATTTTTATTCACTTTCAGTTTAACATCAGTTTCAGTTCTCCAGGAAATACTCTCTTTAAAAAATGAGATAATATTTGGATGAATATTGGAAGAAATGGAAAATACAAGAGTGGAGTCCTATATAGTAGCCCACTTTCCCTTTGGAAATAATTTCCAAGTTTTGGGTTCAACAACTTTTGGTCTCCTTTTGTGTTAGTGTTTTAATATCCATTACAGGTGAGATGAAATAGAAAACTTTGATAGTAGGTCTTCATTTTTGCCGCAAATTGAGCATTTCTTAAATCTGAAACTTAACCTTATCTTTATAGATCTTATGAGATGAATTAAGTATTTAGTTTGTATAATATAAAACTCTTTAGAATATAATTAAGTCTTGAGTCTTTAGGAGACATAGAAAAAGAATATGATCAGTTGGTTGAGTTTAATTATCATAGTCTTCCTGGAAGAGATGAGGTTTTTGTTTGTTTGTTTGTTTGTTTTATAAAGAAGACATATGAGTTGACATAGTAAAAGATTGGAGGGAAGTATTATAGATGTTTGGAATGGCATATGCAAAAGCACAGATAAGGATGTGAAATTTTCATG
>VMDO01041406.1:0-11226 GCA_007922755.1 Pedetes capensis
GTCCTTTATTATCATAAAATTATCCTTTTTGTGAGGCAGTATTTCCTGAGTTTAATTCTTCTCTGTCTAATGTTAATATTGTAATTCTTCCTTTTTTATTTTCAAAAGCATTCCTTAAATGATATTTTTTTCAACTATCATAGAAAAATAATTATCATATAACCTTCCCTATTTGAAATGTGAGTTTACTATACTTGTTACTGTCATCTCTTCTTCTCAAATTTTTTAGTCTAATTTGGTACTTAAATTCCAGATTTGTTTTTCCTTTTTAAGTATGATTTCATGTTTATGGTCAATTGGTGATATATACAATTATTTATTAAGACATGTCTTTTGTAGTTAGTATCATTCTCAGAACTTTTATTCTAGGACTTCGTTATTCTTTTATTCATTAATTTGATACCATTTCTTAATGGTTTGGAGTATATTCACAACTAATTCTGTTCAACAGCGCAAGGGGACATTATATTCAGAAGATGTACTCTTTTAGTTGTCATCCCACATGAAAGATACTATTATTTATTATATAGAAGTAAAGGGTAAAACTTTCTGCTTAAAAACTATAGATGTTTTTCTATTGCCTTCTGGAAATAGCTGAAATTAAATGAGTATGGCTTGGCTTTTGTTCCCTTATATGTAATGCAGTATAAAACTACTTATTAAACTAACTACTTATTAAAAATTCTTTAAAACTTTATGAGGACATGGTCATTTATAAGACTGATAAAATTCTTTTTCATTGATTTTTGCCTGAAATATGATGGATCATTCCAATCTAAGACTTTAACATAAAGTATTTTCTATTGTATTTTAAAATTTTAACTCCAGGTATGACAAACATCTACATGTTCTTTTGAATCTCTTTAAAAACTGTGTTTGTAAAGAAATTGCTCCTACTCTGAAACATCTAGAGTTGAGCTACCTAAGTCACAAAAGAAAAAATGTAAAGACGACTTATTAATGCCAGGAAAGGGCATCAAAGAATGTGTTACTGGCTCCATAATACATAAAAGAATGAAAAAAAGACAAGTAGTGTTCATAGCTATGCATGGGGACAGGTTCTGCAGCAACGTTGAATGTAATAAAGGAACAATCTGATTTATGAGTAGAAATACAGAAATAGGACAATGGTGCTATGACTCTATTCATACAAAGTATGTATAGTAAATATGTATCTTACAAACTTCATCATTTTTAGCAAGCTAGATAAGGCTTGTTCTAATAATAGCTAGCTAACATTATTTTAAGGTACTCAAACATTCATGTAAAGCACACTAATCCAGAATGCTCTATCAAACATCTTGTCAGTCAGCATAGGTTATCCAAAACAAACCTGTGTAACTCTCATCGTCACCAGACAAGGGCACCTCTCTTTTCAGCAGCAACTCCAACTCCTCTGTTTCTGCTACATCCACTGGACGCTCCCCATGTTTATTCGCTTGAAATGGATTCCCTCCGTGACGAAGTAACAGTTTCACTATCTGTAACATTAAACAGTAGGAAAATTTAGTCCCTTCACAGATGGTTATCATTTAGACCATTCTCTTGATAACATCCACAATATCCTTCTGGATGCTCTTTCATCTACTCTGTATCCATTACTCACAATGTGTACTGTATATCATTTTTATTCTCTTCTAGTTCTATTTTCATTAAATCCCACCCTTCTTAAATTTAAATTGGGCTATTTAAGCACCTAATCTCAATTTTTCTTCCCATTTTGATATTAAAGTCAACAAATATTTATTCAATATCTATCAATAAGCACTATTCCAATTTTGCTGATAAATCAATGAACAATAAGAAGCTCTCTCACCTTTTAGAATGTATGTCCTACATGTACTCTCAAAGAAGTATTTCTCTTCTGTTTAAGGCTAACATTACTATCAATACCCTTACTCTTTTTCCCAACTCCAAGGAACAGTAACTATCATCGGGTCATATGGCTTTACTTAGAACCGATGAAGCTTAACCTGCAAGGACTTTCATTTCCACAGGCCATTTACAAGTCCTTATATCTAATTCTGTGTTCATTACTTTGCAATTTTTCTCAAAGAGGATCTTCTCTTCCCCACCAAATGGCATAAGCTTTCAGGCTCCATAAAACCAAGATCTGCTTTGTTGTTGTTGCTGTTAGGTGCCCTCAGTATCTGACTCATAGCGACCCTACATACAACAGGAGAAACACTATTGCCAGTGCTTCTCTGCTGTTCATAGGGTTTTCAATGGCAGATTGATTTTTGGAAGTGGGTTGCTGGTTGGTCTCCCAAGCCTACAACACTTGGTGTTCCCACGCGGTCTCCCATCCAAGTACTAACCAGGCCCAACCCTGCTTAGCTTCCGAGATCTGACAGGATCAGATGCCAGAGGGCTATGGCTGCAGGCTGCAGGCTTAGTCAACTGTTATTCCTTTTGTTTTCTCAGTATTATCTTTCACTCTGTATTTTAAATCTCTATTTGATTATCTTCTATCTAGAAGACAATCTTTCCCGTTCATGTCTCTCTCACTTTAAGAATATAATGGCAATAAAGAAATGAAACACAAAGCATGAAACATTGTTGAACCTATATTCCCCTTTTCCTGCTAAATCTTTCTTCTCTTCATAGTCAAGCTCCTGAAAAGATGATTACCCCTACAGCACTGACTTTCTTACTGGCCTCTTTTCTACCTGTTATCATGTCCTATAAAATGTCTCTTCTAAGTCTGTGAGCCTGCAGCCATAGCCCTGTGGCATCCAATCCCGTCAGATCTCGGAAGCTAAGCACGGTCGGGCCTGGTTAGTACATGGATGGGAGATCGCCTGGGAATACCAGATGCTGCAGGCCTGGGAGAAGGACCCGGCAACCCCCTCCCAAAAATCAATCTGCCACTGAAAACCCTATGAACAGCAGAGAAGCACTGACAATAGTGTTTCACCTGTTGTACAGAGAGTAGCTATGAGTCAGATACCGACTCGACAGCACCTAACAACAAGTCTGTGAAGATTTAAACCAATGGTTGTTTCCCGATGGCTGTCTTTGAACTGCTTCTTCATGGTTCAGTATATATCACCTTTAGTGATCTCTCCCACTCTATTTGAATGCAATGATACTTATACCATTCATTCATTCATTCATTCATTCATTTTCATTCTCTTGTTCATAAGTGTTCTCTCTCAGCTTTCTTTCTTGAGTTCCAAACCCAAATATTCTGTTGCTCACTGAATATATTCAATTGAGTGTAAGCATTTATTTTTATCTTTATTATTATATATTTTTTGGTTTTTTACAACAGGGTCTATGTAATCCAAGCTGGCCTAGAAGCACTATGCAGACCACACTGGCCTCCAACTCAGCATCCTCTTGCCTCCACTTCTTCAGTGCTGGGATTACAGGCATGTGCCACCATGCCTGGCAAATAAAGGTGTATTTTAATACAAAAGTGTAAACTCAACAGGTCCCTAATGGAGTTCATTAAATCTGTACCTTTTACCTGTCTACTTCCATTTCCAGCAACTGGCTCTGAAACCCACCCAGTCACTGAAATGAGAATCCTGGGAATCATTACCAACTCTTTTTTTTCACTCATACTCTTTATCACAGAGGTAGCCAGGTGTTGTTAATTGTGCTTCTTTACCACCTCTTCTTGTGATCTTCTATTTCTACTGACACTGGTGTGTTACATATGTGCTACCATCTGTTAACTTACACAATTTATTAACATATTCCCCCTTATTCTAGACTATAAGCTTCATATGGGATCAAGTCTCTAGAATGTTTAAACAAATAATGCAAAATGTGAATATTAACTGCATTTACCACTGAAGTAACAATTCAAACCAAGATAGTGTAAACTAACAATCTTTAGCAAATCAGTGAAAATTCACAATAATTAAAAAATGTTCTAGACTATTACTGTAGAAAATTTTAAATGTAATAATCTATATAGAAAATGAATTGTTCGTGATCCTGTTACTATTTTATTCCTCCTTATTTTTATTACAGATACATATGCATATTACTTTATTTTTATTAAATTACAAATGCATATGATTTCAGAAGATCAACTAGCTTTGAGAGGCTGCTGCTGAAGAACAATTGTCCCTAACACTTACCTCCACATCCACAGGCACCTACCAAGGTGGGAGAGGTAAATTCATGTGGCTGTGTAAGGTTGGGGAGGGGGTGAGAGAAAAAAGATTGGTGCCATCAATTCCTGAGCTTTAGTTTCTCTGGGATTCTGCACTACAATGGTTTTTGTTTCAATTTTCTTCACTCTTCTAAATAAAAGGTGGGCAAATTATGGCCTATAGGTCAAGTATGGCCTGGCAGCTAAGAATGGATTTTATATTTTTAAAGACCTATTAGAAGGAAGAGAGATAGGGTAATACAAAGCACAGGGAGGAGAAAGGGAAAAGTGACAGAGGTAACCTACAGCCTATGGTACAGTGATTAAAATATTTGCTTATTTGGCTTTTGGAGAAAAAGTCTGCCAAACTTTGTCCTAAGTCAGTAACAGTTTATTCTTCTGTTTCTTCTATTTTTGATCCTTGTCGGTCTATGTCTTTTGAAATCTCACTTTACTGTCACCATAAAGGTTTGAAAAAGTTAACAAGTAAAAAACTTAATTGTTCTAGGGTCTTGCACATGCTAGGCAATCACTCTTCCACTAAGCTGCATCCCTAGCCCTTGTTTTTGAGTCTTTTTGTGTAGCTCAAGCTGGCCTTGAATTTATGATCCTCTTGCCCTCTGCCTCCTAAGTGCTGGGATTACAGAAAGAATTTTTGTAGTCGAAGTACTAACCAGATCTGACTCTGTTTAGCTTCTGAGATCTGATGGGATTGGATGTAAGGGTGGTATGGCTGCAGACATTTAACATTTAACATTGTTGTTAGGTGCCGTTGAGGCATGTTCAACTCATAGCAAACCTTGTTGGGTTTTTCAATGGCTGACTGTTCACTGTAATGAACATCTTGGAGTTGGAATATTTTCTATTTTTAGGCTTATTTCTTTAGACTAGAGCACTAGCATGAGCAAACCATAAAGGATTATGGTACTGCTGAAAGTTGTCTATATTCCTCGGGATCCGGTCAACAAATATTTACTATTTTCCTATAATGACGACTTGGGTATAGAAAGTTCATTTAAACACGCTATAAAAACTCTTAACATGAAGGTCAACATTTTACAAACTATCCTCATATGCTAATACTTAATCTAAAAGGGATTTAAGGCAGCTTAAAGTTGCTTAAAACATAACAGGCAACAGGTCAGAAGTAGGTAAAAATGATAAGACAAACCATGATAGATATTTAAAACAGAATTAGGAATAAAGCAGTACACAAATGTATATTATGAAGTACAGTACACTTATGATCAGCAGATCACAGACTATGTTACTGGCAAACTATACTAATCCTCTCTTATCCTAAATAATTAAGACTAGTCTATACAGAACTCTCTTTCAGCTTCTCCCATCTCAGAAATGTTTTACCAGTGTTTGAATTTGTTATGATTATTATTGAGTGAATAAACTTCAATTCTTAGGTAGAGGCTCATAAGATACGGAATAGATACATAGAAATGAGAAGTTTTTCTGGCAGATCACATTTCTCTTCTCCTTAGGCACAAGTACAAGAACAAACTTTTGATAACTCTTGATTGTGGCTCTTACTATCTTAGGCATGTTGGTGGGAAGGAAAGCAAAGGTCGTTTGAAAATATAGTGCCAGTCTCCCTCTGGAAAGAGACTACAAATAGTGTTTGATTCCTTTTAAGTATACGAGCTCAAAGGTCAGCTCTTGGAAATTTTTTTCAGCCACATGCATATTTAGAAATGTACTCACAGAAATAGGTCTTGGTCACAAAATGTAAATTCTTTAAAATTATACTTAGAAATAAGGAAAGCTTTATATATCGTATTTAAAAACAATTATTCATCCTTGGTGAACTATTTGTGATACTTTTTTTTAAAAAAGTGGGCAAAAAGTACAGTACAAAATACCAGTCAGAAGATAAATCCATTTCTGACAAACTCATGTGTTGTCAGGCCTTATGAATTAAGCTTTCAGCACACTGCTTGTTCTCAGTTATCAGTTTATTTATCCACACATGCTTCTATGCCAAGTTTACTAAGCATTCCTCATGTGACAAGCAGTTCCAGTATCAATTATAAGAAACCACACAAAATGACTGTATGCATGGTATTCAGTCTGGGGTGGAAAATATGACACCAGACTACTCTAAACAGTAAAAAAAATAATGTAGTAAGTGCTATCATATAGGTATGTACAAATTGTCAAAGGAGTAGAGAGAGAAATATGGTACAGTGGTAATCAAGACAAGTTTAGGAAAAATAATACAAGCTTTATTTTTCTTCATTTAACGTTGTTGTTGTTGTTAGGTGCTATTGAATCAGGTCCAACTTACAGTGACCCTATGCACAACAGATGAAACACTCCCCTACCCTGTGCAACACCCATCGCTACTGTCAGTGCTTCTCTGCTATTAATAGTGTTCTCAATGGCTGACTGTAAAAAAGGGAGTGGGCTCCCGGGTCCTTCTCTAAGCCTGTAGCACCTGGTGTTCCCAGACTGTCTCCCATCCAAGTACTAACCAGATCCGACTCTGTTTAGCTTCTGAGATCTGATGGGATCGGATGCAAGGCTGGTATGGTTGCAGACATTTAACATTTAACATTGTTGTTGTTAGGTGCCGTCAAGTCGTATCCAACTCATAGCAACCCTTATAGGGTTTTTAAATGGCTGACTGTTTGAGGATCGCCTCAGGAGTGGACTGCCATGTCCTTCCCCATCTTTGTGGTGCTAGGAATCAAACCAAGGACCTCAGAGACTGCAGAGCAGTGCTCCACCCACTGAACTAAATTCCAGCCCAACATTTAACATTAGAACTTCTTTAATGAGAAACATGAAAAAATATCTTTGCCGGGCATGGGGGCGCACGCCTGTAATCCCAGCGGCTTGGGAGGCGGAGGCAGGAGGATCGCAAGTTCAAGACCAGAGGCAGTCTGTATAACTTAGTGAGACCCTGTCTCAAACCAGCACTTGCAAAGCATGCAAGCGCGAGGCCCTGGGTCCAACATACCAGGACCGCAAAAAAAACAAAAACAAAAACCATATATATATATATATATCCTTATAAAAAATATAGGACTGGGATTTAGCTCAGTTGGTAGAGCGCTGCACTGCAGTCTCTGAGGACCCGAGTTTAATTCCCAGCACCGCAAAAATGGGAGAAGGGCCTGGCAATCCACTCCCAAGGCAATCCCGAAACAGTCAGCCATTGAAAACCCTATGAGGGTCGCTATGAGTCGGATACTGACTCCACGGCACCTAACAACAACAACAACAACAAAAATATGAATGAGGGCTGGGCGCAGTGGCACATACCTGTAATCCCAGCGGCTCGGGAGGCGGAGGCAGGAGGATCGCAAGTTCGAGACCAGAGGCAGTCTGCATAATTTAGCGAGACCCTGTCTCAAAAAAGTAAAAAAAAAAAAAAAAAAAGGGCTGAGGGTGCTGCTCAGTGGTCTAGCACTTGCAGAGTATGCAAGTGTGAGGGCCTGGGTTCAACCTCCAGTACCACAAAAAAAGAATGATAAAAACAGCATTTTTAATTTCTAAATTTCAGTTTCTAAAATAATGAATAAATCTGAAATTTAGCAACACAAAAGCAGGTTTTTAATCCTTTGACGCTGACATTTATACAACATTTTAAATTTCAAGATGTGCTTACAAGACTAGTGTCTTTGTTTTACACCCTCCCCTGTAGACAGGGCTAAAGTTTGAATATAAAATGTCCTCCAATGCTTCTGTCTGAACACTTGGTCCCCAGTTAGTGATGCTATTTTACGAGGCTATGGGACTGAGTTGGCACAAGTAGTTTACTGGAGATAGGCCTTTGAAAGTTACCCAGTCCCTCAGTTCTGGCTGACTTGCCTTCATGTTCCTGGGTGGCCACAATGTAAGCACCTCTTTTCCACCAGAGTCCCCACCAGAGTCCCCACCATCAGCTCCTTGGCCATACCTTCCCTACCACAAAGGAATGAAACTCTCTGAAACACTGAGCTAAAATAAACTCTTCCTCTCTTAAGTTGTTGTGTCAAGTAGTTTGTCCCAGTGATGCAAAAGCTAACTAATATGTAAAGATGATATTTATAATAGTTTTAAGATGAGGAAATGAAAATTCAGATGAGAAAAGTAACTTGTTTAAGATCACAGCTAGAAACCTGCCCAGGCCAAAACTGAACTCATCTATCTTCATTTCAAGTTCCATTTTTGTCTCCGCTAAAAAACAAACAAAAAAACGTTAAAGCATAAGTAGCACAGCACTGTTAAATTTTTATAAGTAAAATATGCTTTAGCCACTACAACCATTTAATCAGTTATCAAACTAAATGAATGATTTCCTAAAAAGATAATGCTAAATCTGACTCCAAATTAGCAGATAAAAAGTTGAAAAGAGGGAAAACAAAATATAGATGAGTTGATCAAGCAATGAATGAAAGATGACAAAAGATCATACAATTAAGAAGTGAACTAAATTACTCTGAGTTGAATTCGTATTTTAAAACTGTATACTAGCAATTTTTATTTTTTTATAAACTTACTTCTCTGTGCCCACTGCTAGCAGAATCATGGAGTGGTGTGTCATCATCTAAGCCTTGTGTGTTAACATCTGCTCCAGCTGCTATAAGTATCTTAGCAACATCATAATATCCAACATTGCAAGCTTCATGCAGTGGTGTCCAACCTAAAGTTAGAATATTAATTTAACATATGAGTAATACACATTAATTCAAGAAATATGGTTTCATTTACCTATGTATGACATATCAATTCTAAATCACACATGGTATAAAATGAAAAAGAATGATAAAGCAGCTATCAAAAATGAATACCTAAGAACACTACCAATTTTACAGAAGGTTCGTTACAGGAAATATTAGTTTCACTGGGGCTAAATTATTTGACAAAAGTATTTAATATTAGGTTTATCCAATAAATACAAACCTGGTATAACTCATAACAATTAGCTGAACTATAGAAAAATAGAAAAAGGAGGCAACATATGAATAAGCTTGAATAGAGTCTTTCAGCCAACAAAAAATCATATTTAATGGGCTTCATCATGTTATATTAATGTAATTTTTTCTGGACTCAAAACTCATTTTAATGAAATGAATATTATTTAATGAAAATAAGCTTATTTTAGTTACTTTTGTAATAAAAAAGGTTACATGTTCACAAGAAAATTAGAAAATACTAAAAAAATACAAAAGGAAATCCTATCAGACATTATAAAGAATCCAGCATAATACCCACTAGTTTCTCCTATATTTATAAAACTTGGATAATGTTTAAATTGCCTCCTTTACTCATTGAAGTGAAAATGATTAACCATATTATTGCACTTTTCTGGAACACAGAATTGTACTGAGTGAATATACCATAATTTATTTCAACAAGCTCCTGTTACTGGGTATTTGGCTTATTATTTTTCAATTTAGAAACAATGTTGCAACAAGTATCCTTACAATGCAATAGTCAAGTATATTCATGACTAAATAAGATAAATCATTCAAAATGCAACTATCAGGTCAAAGGGCAAGCACACCAGTGGTGCCAAAAAAAAAGTGTACACATTTAAAGAGATGTTGTCTATGTATTACTTTTCAAAGTTGAATTGAATTATGGTAGCATATGTAGTATATGACATTTGTCCAAAAGACTGTTAATCAAATACTAGTGCCACTATGAGACAGGCAGGTGGGAAGTATGTTCGAGGAGTACACTATCATTTTGAAATGACATTTGAAATTCAAGAACATTGTGGAGTATGACAATGGAGGAAAGAGTAGCAACAGAACGTCTAACACACTTAACTGCACATATTTGTGATAAGTATGAGATGCATGGTACTGTGTGTGATGTGCATGAGGGAAGACCTGGGAGGTCTCGCACAAGAAGTCCTGCTTCTTCTGCTATGGTAACCACTGTGAGTACCTCTTACAACTGCAGAAGACAAATGTCACTTGCATTCATCTATTATTACCAGTATATATTATTACAATTTTAAAACAGATATTTCCTTTCTTAAAAATGTGTACCTTTTTTTGGTACCTTGTATATTTTTTAGGTTTCTGAGAAGTCAAGTCATTCCTCTAGAATAGATGGTGTGTACTTCGTTTCATTTTTTTTCTCCCCAGTACTAGGGCCTCCTATAAGCTAGGCAGTGCTTTTACCACTGATGTGTACTTTCAGCCACCTCCCCTTTGTTTATTTTGATTTTGAGACAGAGTCTTGCTAAATTGTGCATGCTGCCTCTGGCCTTGAACTTGTAATTCTCCCAACTAAGTCTCTCAAGTCACTTGGGATTATAGGCATGTGCCATGGGGTCCGACTAAAAATTGTTGAAAGCATGTATTTATTTATTTATTATCACATACACATATAAAATACTGAGGACTGAACCCAGGGCCTTGTATAGGCTAGAGATGTGCTCTACTACTGAGCTACATCAACAATCCTAAGTCTCATTCTTAAAAGTAGATCCTTTCCCTACACATACCAAATAGAGAAATAAATTCCAGGTATATTGTAATGGGAATATATGTAAAAAAAAAAAATCTGGAAAACAGAAAAGTCAGGAATATTAGTTTTATGATATAGAAAAGGCCTTCTTAAATAAAATATCAAAGCTAGAACTCATAAATAAAAAGATCAAGTCGGGCACAGTGGCCCACGCCTGTAATCCCAGCAGCTCGGGAGGCAGAGGCAGGAGGATCACAAGTTCGAGACCAGAGGCAGTCTGTGTAATATAGCAAAATCCTGCCTCAAAAAGTAAAAAAAAAAAAAAAAAAAAGGCTAGGGGTGCAGCTCAGTGGTACAGCACTGCCCTGGGTTCAATCTCTAGTACCACAAAAAAATAAAAATAAAAATAAAAAAATTAAAAAGATCAATTGATATGATTACATAAAAGATTAAAACTTCAGTATAAGAAATAACTATATTGAAAATTCAACATAAGCTACAATGAAAATCTTTATGTAATTAGTAGAAAAATAAAATCTAGACTAAAAGAAGGTAAAGGTAAAGGTAGTAACAAACTGAAAGAAAATAAACAGAGTCAAGCCCGGTGGCACACACCTGTAATCTCAGCATTTAGGAGGCTGAGGCAGGAGGACCTTGAAATCAAGGCCAGCATGGTGTTACCCTGTCTCAAAAAA
>VMDO01041407.1:0-11233 GCA_007922755.1 Pedetes capensis
GTACTTCCTCCCCCATCTCATCCCCGACCAAAGACTTCACTTCTGTTTGTTTGTCTTTTTATGGTAATATTTTTCTATATATCCTTGGGACCCAATTATGTTTAAGATTGAAACGTTTTCTGTAGTGAACTTTCTTCTTACATTGTCTGTACTATTACATGAATTCTCAGCCCATCTATATTATTACCATTCTTTGGTATTATTGGTGTTATTATAATTATTTCCAGGACTATTAAAGTTGGGCTGTTCACCCTGAGGTCACCCCCTCCCCCATTCCTCATTCCTCCTTATTCCTCCTCTCCTGCCTCTCCTCTCCCAGGATTTCCTCCTTTTGCAAGATCTCTCCCTCCTTCTTTTGTGTTCCCCAAATTGTCCCTTCTCTACAAGGTCAACTTTAGCTTTTTAAAAATTTTGTTTTATTATGTTCCGACCTGCACATAGGATGATTTCCTTCTTAAAGTTTTGATTCAGCTCCCACATATGAGTGAGAACATGTGGTGTTTCTCTTTCTGAGCTTGTGATCATTCACTTAAAATAATTTTCTCCAATTCCATCTATTTTGCTGCACATGGACTTATTTCATTTTTTTATTGCTAAGTAGTATTTCATTGTGTATATGCACCATAGTTTTTTATCCATTCTTCTGTTGATGGGTTCTTTGGTTGGTTCCATATCCTTGCTATTGTGAAAAGTGCTGCATTGAACATGAAGATGCAGGTGTCTCTGTGGTATGATGACACATCTCCCTTTGAGTAAATTCCCAATAGTGTTATAGCTGGGTCATATGGTAGATCTATTTTTAGTTTTTTTATGATACCTCTATATTGATTTCCAAAGTGGTTGGACTAATTTACACCTCCACTAGCAGTGTAAGAGTGTTCCTTTACTCTACAACCTCACCAGCATTTGTTGTTATTTGTTTTATTGATTTTGGCCATTCTTACTTGTGTAAGGTGGAATCTCAGAGTTATTTTAATTTGCATTTCTCTAATGGCTAGGGATATTGAGCATTTTTTCATGTATTTCATGGCTTTACAGAACTCTTCATTTGAAATCTGTCTGTTCAGTTCCTTTGCCCATTTGTGTATTGGGTTATTTGATTTCTTAGGTTTTTTTTTATTAAGTTCTTTATAAATTCTAGTAATTAGACCTTTAGTAATTAGTCTTTAGACCTTCAGTAATTAGTCTGATGTATAGGATGTGAAAATTTTTCCCATTCAATGGGGATTTCCTTGACTCTGTTAATTGTTTCCTTTGCTGTACAGAAGCTTTTTAATTTGGTATAATCCCATGTATCTATTCTGTTGCAATTTCTTGAGTAATTAGAGTCCTATTAAGGAAATAATTTCTTATGCCTATATGTTGGAGCATATTACCTATCCTATCTTCTATCAGTTTTAAAGTTTTTGGTTTTATGTTGAGGTCTTTTATCCATTTTGAGTTAACTCTTGTGCATATTGAGAGATGTGGGTCAGTTTTCATTTTTCTGCAAGTGGATGTCCATGTTTCCCAGCACTATTTATTGAAAAGGCTATCCTTTTTCCAATTTACTTGCTTTGCTCCTTTGTCGAAAATAAGGTGGCTATAGGTGTGTTGGCTATGGCTGCAGGCATAGCCCTGTGGCATCTGATCCTGTCAGATCTAGGAAGCTAAGCAGGGTCGGGCCTGGTTAGTACCTGGATGGGAGACCGCCTGGGAACACCACAAGCTGTAGGCTTGGGAGAAGGACCTGGCAACCCCCTCCCAAAAATCAATCTGCCATTGAAAACCCTATGAACAGCAGAGAAGCACTGACAACAGTGTTTCCCCTGTTGTACAGAGGGTTGCTATGAGTCGGATACCGAGTCAACGGCACCTAACAACAACAACAACTTAGGTGTGTTGAGGTATTTATGGATCTTCTATTCTGTTCCACATGTCTTCAGGCCTATTTTTGTGCCAGTATCAAGCTGTTTTAGCCACCACTGCCCTGTAGTATAGCTTAAAGTCAGGGATTGTGATTCCACCTGCACTAGCTTTGCAGCTTAAGAGTGTTTTAGCTATACATGGTCTTTTGTGATTCCATATGAATTTTTGGACCGTTTTTTCTATTTCTGTAAAGTCAGTCAGTTGAATTTTAATGGGGATTGCATTGAATCTATAAATTGCTTTTGGTAGGATAGCCATTTTTACTATATTGATTCTCCCTATCCAGGAGCAGGGAAAGTCCTTCCATTTTTTAGTATCCTCTGCTATTTCTTTCTTTAATGTTTTGAAATTTTCCTTGTAGAGATCTGAAGGGTTTTTGGTTAGATTGATTCCAAGGTACTTAATTTTCTGGTGGCCTATTGTGAAAGCTATTGTTTCTGTAATTTCCTTCTCTTCCTGGTTACAGTTGGTGTAAAGAAAAGCTATTGATTTTTGTGTGTTGATTTTATATCCTGCCACTTTGCTAATTATTGGGTTGTCTCAAAAAATAAAAAAATGCTCACCTCTGACAGTTTGCTTGTCAATTTCTCCACCTGGAATCAATCATCAAGTGGTACAATATTTTGAGTGTCTCCTATATGCCTTGTATGAAAGACATGGGCATAATAGAAAGTATGAAAGAAGAAAGCTAGAATATCTTCTCCACTGCCAAAGAACTCCAAACAAATGTTATTTATATAGAACAAGGACAGCTACATATTGAGCTACAGGCTGTTGGAATTCAGTAAGGAAATAAAGTTATTTGGGGAGAGAGACATCATGGAGAAGGAGGAACTTGAGTGAGACTGCACAGAAGCAGGGTGCCTTTATGCCTTTCCAAATCACAAGCTATTTCTAAAGCAAGCAGTAATCTATATGAGATTGTTGGTTCAAAATGTGAAGTCCAATCAACCACTTTGTATTTACATAGATTTTTTTCCCACATGTTATGACAACCATCTAGGCAACATATATTAATTGAGACCCTGTTCTATGTCAAGTACTGTTCCAAGATGGAGAGTTGGTGGTGTTGTTGTTAGGTGCCATCAAATTGGTATCTGACTCATAGCAACCCTACATAAAACAGGCGAAACATTATTGTCAGTGCTTCTCTGCTATTCATAGGGTTTTCAATGGCCAATTGATTTTTGGGAGTGGGTTGTCGGATCCTTCTCCCAAGCCTGCAGCTCTTGGTGTTCCCAGGCGGTATCCCATCCAAGTACTAACCAGGCCTGACCTGGCTTAGCTTCCCAGATCTGATGGGATCAGATGCCACAGGGCTATGGCTGCAGGCAAGATGGAGAGATATACCTGCAAACATGGTAGTCAAGTTCCTGCCCTCAAGGAGAGTCCATTCTAATTGGGGAATGAGACAATAAGCATATATTCAAATACTTACGAAGCTGAATGAGAGGACAGAAAGTAATGGAGGGGGTGATCTTTTATAAGGATAACCAAAGATGGCCACTCTGAGGAAGTAAGCTGAGAGCTTAGTTGAGTGAAGGAGAGGGCCAGGTGGGTATCTGTGGAGAGAGTAGGGACTTGTTTCCATTGCATAGTCATCAGCCAGCCTTTGAAACATCTCACTCCTAAACTATACCTGTTGCCATGACAGACAGAAGATTCTATTCTGTTCCTCTATTCCAGTGCAGCTGCCTCTGATCTAACATATATTCTACCACTCCTGTGAGCTGATGGCTTACAGGTACCAGCAAGCATGATGGCAATTTTGGTGGAAGTTGGGTGATCATTTTAACTACTGTCAACATTAAAGCAATTATAGAAGATGTTAATGATGGCTTAGTTTTGACCCAACCAGTTTCATAACCACTGGACTTATTTCTGCCAATTATTAAAAATCAGAACTAAAGCTATTTTAAACACTACTATTAATCCAACTGTGTTGTTACTCTGGCAATTCCTTTTATGAAAACAACTGGAAATGTTTCCTTAATCCTAAACTCAAAAAAGCCTTCTTACTTCTGTTTTGCTCTTGATAGTTTATTTTTAAGACTGCATTATATTTACTTTCCTCTGTAAGTCTTATGAAAGCCCCAGATCAAAATAATAAAATGCTGAACTGACCTACATGTGTTTTACCCCACCTATCCAAACCCTTTCCATGACAAATCCCCATAGTTTCATGAAATCTGGTAAATCAACTTAATGTAAGATTTGCCTTCTCAATAATCTACTAGCTGTTCAAGAATAATGACTATGTCTTACAAAACTTTGGACACTTCTACATACCTACTACACTGCTCTGCCCCTAGGTACTCTAAAAATACTTGTTTATTGATCAATTAAATATAGATCCTGATTGAGGTAAGCCTAGACAGAAGACATAATACTATAATATCTGTGTTTTCAAGTCATTTGTTGGTGAATTCAAGGTTGGTGATGTGCTCTGTGATAGCTGGACTCCAAGGGATATGGAAATGACTGACCCCATCAATGAGGGCAGCTTCCTGGACAGAAACTGAATCACTGGGTGGTAAGCTCTCTCTTTCTATCTGTAGCCCAGGAAACCAAGTGATCTCTTGCATGCATGGGTCACTGCAGAAACATTTCACTCTCTCTCCTTTGGAGAAATGCAGAGCCACATGTCTGAGAAGGAAATGAAATGAAAATTCCAATGTCTTATTCTTAAAATAGGACATAGGGTATACCTGACTCTTTTGCAAAAAATGTCTAAAATTACTTAGAAATCTCGGAAAGAATTACTAATCATGACTAGATAAAAAATTCCACTCTTCTAGGCTGATGGGAAAGGCTATGGAGTTGAAGAGACAGATGCAGAAGATGTTTTTAAAGAATAGATTAGGTAACTGGTAGGCTATGGGAGAAAGGCAGATGTTAACATTTCTGGTATGGGGTCTGGGAAAATAACTTTTTTCTTTACCTAAAGGCACTTCCACCAATGTCTGCATGAAAGCAAAAAAGCAAGCAGAGTATACATCTCTTCTCAAGTTACTCCCATCTCCTCCCATGTTACCTGCATTTAACAACTCCTCATCCATCCTTCTGTTTATTTGTTTGAAATTTAAACCTGTTTAGTTATCATTGATTCATTGTGGGGCTGTCAGGTCTGATTTATCAGAAGCTTGCTCACAGTGACCTTTAAAATACAACTATGTTATTGCAGTCATGTCATTTTTCTCAGTATTAGAGAAATAATTCAGTTGACATGGTCATGCTCTTTTATAATTGACTAAACATATAGGACTCTAAGCCCTTTGTGAATGGCTCTACTTCTTTAGAACTTGACAATATATTAGGTAGGTATCAATTAACACTTAGCTTTCAGAGTTAATTTGAACATTTTAGATATTCAGAGTATCCTGATCCACATTTCCCCAACAGAGCTATAGTAAATGAAATGAGCATGACCATTGGAACATGTGGGAAGTGCTATTTGTAAGGGTGGTTTTAATATTGCAGACTAGTCTGCTTTGTTCTCAAAGGCAACTTACTTCTTGGATAAGCCATCTAATTTAGTGTTATTTCCTTTTCTGGTTTTGGCTTTTGAAATAATGTTAACTATTTTTCCTTAAAAAATGATAGTTTTTCTTGTGTGGAGGAAGTATCTTTTTAAAGGATATCTTAAATCAGCTTCATAAAGGGCCTTTTGGGGTTTAACTAGTAGGCCAGAAAAATACCATAGATCTGTGATGCTTTTAAGCAGGCATAATGTTCATCTCAAATGGGTTCAAATTATAATTTTCCCAAGAAATTTACGACATAGTTCCAAATATAGAGGACCATTTAGGAAGAGTGTAAGTAAGTTGGTGCAGATTTTACAGATAGCAGGTTGATGACAATGTGATTTGATTTTTAACCTGCCATATTGGCAAAATTTTTAAAGATTAGGTAGTAAAGCTGTGGGGCAATAAGCACCTTCATATATCATTGACAGTAGCATGTTTTACCTCTTCAAGAGTAATTTGATGTATTAGTCAGCTATCACTGCTATAGCAGAAAAATCAACCGAAACAAACTTTTAGGTGAAAAAATTTATTGGGAGTTCACCGTCAGTTAGTCCATAGTGGCAGCAGAGAAGGCATGGCTACAGCAGAGGCAAGGCCTTTGATAGAAAAACTTCATGGCATGGCAGACCACGAACAGAGAGAGTGACCAGAGACTTGAGTCCAGGATAAAAACCCCAAAGGCCTGCCTCCAGTGACATCATTTCCACAAAGCTCAGACCCACCTTTCAATGTCCCATGCTCTCCACAAATAGCACCACTAGCTGGCGACCAAACACTAAAGCACATGAACTTTGTGGACACTTTATATTCAAACCATAACACTCCACTCCTGGACCCCAAAGTCATAGCCATCTCATAAAGCAAAATGCAGTCAGTCCAATTTCAAAAGTCCCCAAAATCTTAACAGTCTCAACCATGTTCAAAAGTACAAGCCCAACTCTCCACTGAGACTCAAAGCAAACTGGAAAACAAAAAACAGGTTGCATGTTTCCAACATATAATGACACAGAGTAAGCATTCCCGTTCTAAAAGTGAAGAATGAGGGCACAGAAAAGAAAGATCAGTTTGTTCTTGTTGTTAGGTGCCATTGAGTCAGGTCTGACTCATATTGACCTTATGTATAACAGAACGAAATACTACCGAACAATGTGCCATGCCCAGCACTATATCAGTGCTTCTCTGCTATTCATAGGGTTTTTGATGGCTAATAGTTTTGGGATTATTTTGGGAGTGGGCTGCCAGGTCCTTCTCCTGTTTTTATTGTTTGTTTGTCGGTTGGTTAATTGGTTGGTTATTTTTGTTTGTTTTTGTTTGCTTGGTATTTTGTTTTGTTTTGTCTTGTGTTTTGGGGGGATATTTGATTTAGTGCTAGGGAATCGAACCCAAGGCCTCAGAGCATGCAGAGCAAGTACTCTATGAACTAAGCTAGACCAATATCCTGCTAGACAAACAAAGGTGTAGTCAGTTTAAGTCTGGCATCTGGCATACATGACACCATTTAGTATCTGGCCTCATCTGGGCATGAACAGGCTTGTGCGGCTCTGTCCCTTCCCCCCACCACCACCGGGCTGGTTCTACTTTTTGACAGCAGATTCTCTCTGCAGACATTTCATAGTACTGGCATCTCCAGCATCCTGGAGTCTCCATTGCTGCTTAGGCTCCACATACAAAGCTTCAGAGGATCTCTACAGGACATCTAACTTGTGTGCACATTGCCTGGCCTGATAGGCCATCTTTTGAAACCTTGGCAGCAGCCTCCATAGCCCCTTAACTCTTGCATTCGGCATGCCTGTAAAACCAGCACCATGTGAATGTCAACAAATTTTGCTGCCAACTAAAGGGGTAGATTTACTCTTTGGAACCTCTGCTGCAACAGTGGCCTGCTCAGGCCAAGAAATCATTTCCTTGGGTGGCCATTCTTCAGGAGCATCTAGAGACAGTTTTTCAGAGATGTCCTTTTTAAATCTGGGAGACAGCTTTTCAGACACTCTCTTTTCACACCCTGGAGTCTTAGATGGGAAGGGTCCCGTTGACTTCTTCTGTGCATGAAGGAACTTCTTTTGTCCAAGGGAAAAGGAAAAGGTTGAGACTTTCCTTCACTGGTGGCTTATCTCTTTAAGAATTAAGGCTGCCTTGCCTGAAACAGCCCTGTTCACAGTAACATTAGATAAGCCATAGTTGTTTGCCTCTTTAAACTGCACATTTTCCAGATTTTCCTGTTCTGCTATTTTCTCTATTATTCCATAAGTCTTTCTGAATGCAGTAAGTACTAACAGAGCATGCCCCCTATATCTTGTCACTCTTGTGGCATTTCCTCCACCAAGTTAATTAGTTCATAACTTTAAAAGTCAGCCTCAAGCAGGGCACTGTGGTGCACCCCTGTAATCCCAATGATTTGGGAGGCAGAAGCAGGAGAATCACAAGCTCGAGACCAGAGGCAGTCTATGTAATTTAGCGAGACCCTATCTCAAAAAGTAAAAAAATGGGCTGGGGGTGCAGCTCAGTGGTCCAGCACTTGCAAAACATGCAAGCGTGAGGCCCTGGGTTCAACCCCAAGTACTGCAAAAAAAAAAAAAAAAAGCAGCCTCACTCAAATCTTAGGGCATATACAAAATTCAGACAATTTCTTTCTTAGAATACAACATGGATTGCCTCTAGACCAATATTCAGTACAGTCTTCATTTTCCTTTGAAATTCCGTGAGCTCCATCTTCCTTTCTATCAGCAACAGTGGCTTTCTGGTCTTCCTTACACTCACGAGAAATGCCCCTCAAGCCCTCTAGGGCTCCTCTTTTCTACATCTCTAAACTCTTCCAAAGTCCTCCCACAAACAAGTTCCAAAGGCCTAGGAACCGCATGTTGTTGTTAGGTGCCATCAAGTCATGTCATAGCGACCCTCACAGAATTTTCAATGGCTGACTATTTTGGGATTGCCTTGGGAGTTGGATTGCTATGTCTTTCTCCCATTTTTGCAGTGCTGGGGATTGAACTCAGGACCTCAGAGACTGCAAAGAGTCACTCTACCAACTGAGGTAAACCCCAACTCTAGGAACCTCATAGTTAGGATTAAATTTCTACACAGGAACAACCCCACTGTCTGGTACCAATTTTCTGTATTAGTCATCTATGATCACTGTAGGAGAAAAACCAACCAAAACAAATTTACAGAGGAAAACATTTATTTGGAGTTCACAGAGAATCAATCCATAATAGCAGTAGGGCAGGCATGGTGGCATGACAGGGTCTGTGGCAAACAACCTCACGGCATGACAGACCAGGAACAGAGAAAGTGACCTTAGCCTCAAGTGCAGAAAAACCTCCAAAGGCCCACCCCCAGTGACATTATTTCTGCAAATCTAATACCTGCCTTCCAAAATTTCATGACCTCCACAAAAAGTACTACCAGCTGGGCACCAAACGTCAAAGTATGTGACCTTTGGGGGACCCTTTTCTTTTTGTGGTACGGGGTATTGAACCCAGGGCCTCATGCTTGCATGCTTTGCAAGTGCTGTACCACTGAGCTGCACTCCGAGCTCATTTTTCTTTTTTTTACTTTTTGAGACAGGGTCTCACTAAATTACACAGACTGCCTCTGATCTCAAACTTGCAATCCTCCTGCCTCTGCCTCCTGAGTCACTGAGATAACAGGCATGCGCTACTACGCCTGGCTGGAGTCACTTTATATTCAAACTGTAACACTTGGCAATATAAATCAAAATCTTATCTACATGTAACATATGATCCAGTTCCACTTTTGGCACTTTGACTATAGATATATGTGTATAAGTTAGCAAAAACATAGGTATGACTATTTACTATGGCATTATTAATTTACTTTTTAAAACTTGAGACAAATTCAGTTAAACAAACAATGATATATCTTGATATCATAGATATATCATGATATATCTATGATATCAAGTCCCATACCACTGTTACAAATAATGGAATAAATCTGTATATACTACTTTGAAACATCTCCAATCTACATTATTATGATCTGCAGTCAGCAAACTGGAGACCTAGGAGAGTTGATGGTATAGTTAGTTCCAAACCAAATCCAAAGGCCTGAAATGTAGGAGAGCTGATGGCGTAAATTCCAGTCTGAAAGCCAACAGGCTCAAGACCTAAGAAGAGGGATAAGGAGATGTCAGCAAGATGATGGTATTCCTGCCTCCAGTTCTCCTCACATAAATACCAGTTGTCAAATGTCCACAGGCCAGAGTATCTTTGTGAAAATCCCAGAACCTACCAGTGAGCCTTAAGATTCCCTTTCAAGCACAAAACTTGGAAAAAGTGAATTAAAAGGGCAATAGGAGTGGTTTTACTTTGGTTGTATTTTTCCTCCCCCAGACCAGCACTGCACCATACCACAAGAGATTCTCCAAATCTGTAGTTTCTCCAGCAGAGTAAACAGAGCCTGAAGCAGACATCTAGCTTCCCCAGTAATCTAGGGCACTTCCTAGGAGGCCCACTTCTGTCTCATTTCACAGGGAACACTGTTAGAATTGTCAAAGCTATCCCACCTACATTTAGTTAGTAAAAGTGAAAAGGGCAGGGCTCACAGAGATCAGTATGAATCTTGGTGGCAGCATTCTACCTGATGAAGACACCTCCTAGCCAGAGAACCCAGCCAGCAGCCCTTCCCATCTATGAACAAAAGCAATGGCCCTGCCTGTCCAATAAGCATGCTCAGCAGTTCTGCCTATTTGAGGTCTCCAGCCAGAAATCTGGCCTGGTCATAGAGATAGCTTCTGGCCTCATTCAATAGCAGAGCACAGGTAAACAGACCTACCCAATTGTAGAACATATATTGTGACCATTTCTGATTACAAAGTCTAGTTAGTAGCACCACTTGACCCAGGAGCACATGTTGTAATCCTTATCAGAGAAGATTATAGAGCCCAGCCAGTGAATCCAACTGACTACAAAGCCTAGCCAGCAAACCTGTCTAGCTGCAGAGCACAGCCTGAAGCCCTGGTCAATTGTAGGACATATATCGAAACATTGTCCAAATGCAGAGTCCAATTAGTGGCATCAGACACAGAGCACTGAGCACATTCTGTGACCTCATTCAACCACTGAAGATTACAGAGCCGAGGCAATGGCTCTAACTGACCTCAGAGCCCAATCAGAATTCCTATCCAAGAAGAGAACCCAACCAGCAGGCCAACCCATAGACCTACTCAACCTTAACATATGGGCAGTGTTCCTGTCTTGGGAGAGACCTCAGTATCAAGCCCACCTGCCTGAAGATACTACAACCTGATATGTCCAGAACCCCAAGTGAGGCTAACTAGTAAATTTTCCCAGCCAAAGTAAACCTGTAAAGCCTGGAGGAGGTAATCACTTCCTCAAATGTCCAGATACCAACACAAAGATATGAGCAACATGAAGAATCAGGCACATATGACACCACCAAAGGAAAATAATCAATATTCCAATATCCAACCCTAAAGAAATAGAGATCTATGAAGTGACTGGAAAAAAAATGTAGAATAATCCTCTTAAAATTCAGTGAACTACAAGAAAATACAGATACAGAACTAAACAAAATTAGGAAGACAATACACAGACAAAATAAAATGCTCAAAAATAAAAAATAAAGAATTAAAAAACAGAAATCTTATAGCTGAAGAATACAAGGACTGAAGTAAAACTTCAATACAATGCTTAAATCTCAGATATGATCAAGGAAAAGAAAGAATCTGTGAACTCAAAACAATTCATTTGAAATTACTTAGTCAAAGGGGCAAAAAGGAAAAAACAAGAAAGAATGAAAAAAGCTTACAGGACTTA
>VMDO01041408.1:0-10000 GCA_007922755.1 Pedetes capensis
TATTAAAAACATTTTTCCATTTGAAAATATTGCTACTTTCATAAGTACTTATGTTCATGCTCAGGCTTTACTCTTGTGGCAAATGTGGGTAACAAAATAGTGGTTAGATTTGAAACAATGCAGATCAAGTGATCTTAAACTTAAGTTCCCTTCCCCATGCCCACTAAAGCCAAACTGCCTATGGAAATATAAAGTTTTATAAATTCTGTGAAATTAAAAAAAAAACAGTATTTTAGACATTAATGCAAGGAATACTCTGGTAAAATATAATCATCTGTTTAAGTATGCCATCCGTATTTTAAAATACTTTCTATTCTTTTCTTACTACGTTGTTATAAACATATTCAAATGCCTTGAAAGAATTCACTGGATAAAATATACTTCTTAATCAATCTTAATATAGTACTATATTTTATGAATAATACTACTAAAATTATTATTGCAATTGTCTGTAGATCTAATGCATATGCAACAAGGGGAATGACTAGGAAAATCATTAAGAAATTTAAAAGTGTATAAGTGATATTAGTCTTTAATGAATTGAGTAGTATAAATCATGTTCTATTAAAAACGGCTCCCATGTGTTTGTCAACTTGCATGCTGTGTGGGCTTGCATGTTGCTGTGATGCTGAAAGCTATGCCACCAGTATCTCAGATACCAGCAGGGCCATCCATGGTAGTCAGGTTTCAGCTGAGCTTCCAGACTAAGACAAACTAGGGAGAAGGACTTGACAGTCCACGCCTGAAATAATAAGCCATTGAAAAACCCTACTAACAGCAGAGAAGCACTGTCAAATACAGTGGTGGAAAATGAGCCCCACAGGTTGGAAAGCATTCAAAAGACGACTGGGGAAGAGGTGCCTCATCAAAATAGAGTCAATTTTAATGATAGGAATGGAGTACAGCCCCAGGGACCTCCATTTGCTGAAGTTAGGTTAGGTGTCATCGAATCCTGTCCTACTTGTAGGGACCTATATACAAGAGAATGAAACATTTCCCAAAACTGTGCCGAATACTATTTCAGTGTTTCTTGGCTATTAGTAGAGATTTTGCTTCTTGGCTATTAGTAGATGTTTTTAATGGCTGATCATTTTAGGATTGCTTTAAGTGGATTGCCACATACTTCTCCCATTTTTGAGGTACTGGCATCAAACCCAGGTCCTCAGAAAGCACAAAGCAGCACTCTATGAACTGACATATTTGCTGATGTGGCATAACTCATAATGAGAAGAAACACAGTGATGAAAACAATGGACTAACAAATAAAAAAAGATCATGTGTATGCCAGTGTCAGGTAGTGTTTCCTTCTGTTATACAAAGAGTGACCCTGAGTTGGACTTGACTTGATAGCACCTAACAAAAGCAATTACAAAAGAAGGATCTTCAACTGTTATATGGCAGATATTAGAATGCCCTAGATTTCTAATCTATCTTGATCCTCTCAATCAATGACAAGACTTCATATATGTGGATATTTGCTAAAGGATAAACAATAATAGAATACAAAAAAAAAAAGAATTCTAAGTAATGACATTCACTTTTGCATTACTTTACCCATACATAAATGGTAGGATATGTTTGTTTTCAGAACGAAATATATACAGAATATGGGGGGAAATGAGTTATCTGCTTCCCATGTTTTCTTTGGTTCAACTAAGATTTTTAAGGCATAATGATGTGCTACTGCATGTATAGGTGAGTTCTGTATATGGACAGATCCACAGAGGATTCATGTTTGACTTAAATCTGCTTATTAGATATGTTACTCAAAGGGTTTCAGTAGATGTTCTGAAGACTGGACTACTGTCACATACTGGAGAGCATTTACTCTTAAAATTGTGTGTAGTTACCCTACTCAAAATGTCTATAGCTACACCACCTCACTTGTCTCTTCAGATTTCAGCAGTTAAGCAGGCCTGGTTAGTCCTTGGGTAGGAGACTGCCCAGGAATACCACGGGCTGTAGGCTTGGGAGAAAGACCCAGCAGGCCATTCCTGAAACAATCAGCCATTGAAAATCCTATGAATAGCAGAGAAGCCCCGATAATAGTACCAGGTATGACACAGTGCCAGGGAATATTTTGTTCTGTTGTACATAGGGCCTCTACCAGTCAGAACTGACTAGACAGCACCTCAAAACGAATGCTAAATATCATTGTACATTTTTGCCGAACTTCCTAATAGCAAAATGATTTGCTAAGGTATTCCTAAGAAAACACATTATATTTCTAAATCAGCACGAGCATAAATATTGCATTTAGAAATCAACTAAAACTAGTGTGGTGTGTCAAACCTTTTTAGAAATATGTATAAATAAAAGAAAACATTTCAAAGACTTAGTACTAAAAACTTCAATAACACTTTCAAATTCAGAGAAAAATAAGTAAATAAGGAGATTTAGCTGTCATGAAAGACTCTCACTTTTCAAATATTGATTTCTTCATATGATTGGAAATTTATGTACATAGGCTTTGCATGAGAACAAAGATTACAAACATGGTTTTTGCATTGATTTGAGTGCATTTACACAGTTTGGGCCCTATGTGATCTCTAAGACATAAATTTTATTCATCATTCAGCATGCCAGAGCCTTAAGCTCATTATTCTTTAACATCTCTTCATTAGTGGTGTCATCTGTAAACCTTAGAGAAATGCCACTCTGTTGCTATGTAAACAAATTTGCCTTTTATATTCATTCATATTTTGTATGAGGAATTGAATTTGATTATAACATCTAATACTTCACCTTTTACAGTTTATGGAGGCTAAGAAAAGTTCTTTGCACTTACATGTTTTTGAAATTTTAATACTTCATCTGACTGTGCTTTATGAGAGCTAAAAGAACATTGTAATTAAGATCAGAGTAAGTATTTCTGTTCTTGCTTAGAAAGGACAATGAAGCATCCAGTTTTGGATTTATCTTTCCATTATGCATCATTGGATGTCAGCCTACTATCCCTTTCCTAATAAGAGAGTAGGGTGGGGAAAATAATAAAATTGCTTAAAGTCACTGTGATCATTGAACATATTATTCATAAACATATTATGACATTATAGCACTCTAATGAAAATATATTTTGGGAAGAAAAAATATGAAGAAAAATTGTCAAAATAATATCTTTATAAAACGTTTTTTGAAAACTACATGGTATACATACTTTTGCACATGAGATCTCACTGTGTTGCCCAAACTAGCCTCAGACTCCTGGGCTCCAGGGATCCTCCTGCCTCAGCCTTCCAATAGAGTACCTAGGACTTTAGGTATGTGCCACTATGCCCAGCTCACTTGTCTTTCCTTCTTTTTATGAGAACAGTCATTTGTCATTCTCTTCTCCATTCTTGACCTAATATGGCTGTCCTTTCTGCTTGAAATTTTTTCCCCTCCTCTCCTCACATTTAATGCTATTATTTCTACTGTTGCTGTTGTTGTAAGGTGCCTTCGAGTCAGTATCCAACTCATAGAGACCCTAACTATAATAGAGGAAACACTATTGTTAGTGCTTCTCTGGTATACATACAGTTTTCAATGGCGGACTGATTTTTGGGAGTGGGTTACTTGTCTGTAGCCCAAGCCTCCAGCACTTGGTGTTCCCAGGAAGTCTCCCATCCAAGTAATAACCAGGCCCAACCCCACTTAGCTTCTGAGATCTGACAAGATTGGATGCCACAGTGCTACAGCTGTAGGCTATTACTTCTAATACTTAGTTCAAATGATTCTTTTTCCCTTTCTTTCTGTCTGCCTGTCTGTCTTTCTTCTTTCTTTCTCTCTCTCTCTTTCTTTCTTTCTTTCTTTCTTTCTTTCTTTCCTTCTTTCTTTCTTTCTTTCTTTCTTTCTTTCTTTCCTCCCTTCCTCCTTCCTTCCCTCTATCCTTTCTTCCTTCGTTCCTTTCTTCCTTCCTTCTTTCCTTCCTTCCTTCCTTCCTACTTTGCCGGTGCTATACCACTGGGCTATACCCCCATCCCATTTTATTTTTAAGTTTTGGGTCAGAGTCTTGTTAATTTATGCAGGCTTCCTCTGCCTTTGAACTCAATATCCTCCTGCCTGTGCCTCCTGAGTCACTGGGATTAGAGGTATGTACCACCACACAAGGGAGAAGGACCTGGCAATCCACTCCCAAGGCAATCCTGAAACAGTCAGCCATTGAAAACCCTATGAGGGTTGCTATGAGTTAGATACCGACTAGACGGCACCTAAAAACAACAACCACCATCACACAAAGCTGGTAAATGAATTCTTCCCACTACATCCTGCCATGACTACCATACTACAAACACTTGTGAAATCCCATCATGTCTCCTCCTGGCCAATAACTCCTCTTTTCCTTTGTTTTTGCTATGTTCTTTTTTCCCAAAGATCTTATCATTTCTTGGCATTCTATATAATTTAATTAACTATCACTAACAGAGCAAGTGGACACTGTCATTTTTGCTTTCTACTTCTAATTCTTTCCCTAAGATTTGAAGGATCCATTCCTTTCACATGGTATTTTAAAAAGCTGTTTCTATAACCCATCGTCTTCCTCTCCTCAACTCATGTGGACTGACTTGCAGAAAAGTAATGTGTTTATCGGGAAAGAAAATGCAGAAGCTGGCCCTAGCAGATCTGTGTTTCAGGTCAGATCAGCTTTTGAAGTAGAGGGGAAGGAGGCAGAGTTCTAGAGAGAAAGAAAATGCACAGTGTGGATATTTACCCATGTATTGCTTCATTAAAATCACTTTGTTTCTTATAAAAGCCCTTCAAAGCCTTGGAAACCTCCCCTGCCCCGACCGCAGTGATGGAGATTTGAGATAGAATAGTCTCATTCATGTTTCTTTAGGGTTGGCCTTGAATAAATCTATTTCCCTTCAGTAATTACTGCTCTTGGTTTTTCAAATCAAACCTGAGATTTCACTTTCAAATCATACCTTAGATTCCACTAATATTATGTTGACTATTTATTGGATATGTGTCTTTCTCTATCCCATAGACTATAAGTTGCAGAACTGTCTTTGGTTATTTCTTTACAGTTATAACCCAAGTGCCCAGAGCAGTGACCAATATATAATAGACAGTCCATAAATCCATTCATCCAGAAATCGTACTGAGGCACTGACAAATACATTGGCTATATCAGAAAAACAAAACAAATTTTCTTCTCCAGTGGACCTTGTATTCCATACAGGTAGAATAACAATAAATAGCAGAGTGGTATTGAAGAGTTTGTACATGTTTTCTGGTAGGAAGGTAGACACAGCTGTTGAAAAATAAGTATATAAGAAATAATACTGGCCACATCTGTAATACCAGGTACTAGGGAGGCAGGGAAAGGATGATCTCAAGTTGGAGGCCAGATCCAGCCTGTTCAACATAGTAAGATCCTGTCTCAAAATTAAAAGAAAGGAAGAAAGACAGAAAGAAAGAATGAAAGGAAAGAAAGAGGGAGGGAGGAAAGAAAGAAAGACAGGTCTGGGGATGTGGCTCAGTTGTAGAACACTTGCCTAGCACACAGGAGACTCGGGGATCAATCCCCTGGTATCAAATAAAAAACAAAGTCTAATATCTTAATATTCATTCTGGACATGTATTCTAAGTTTAATGTAAACAAGAAAATAAACATACAAATTAGTATGTTTTCAGAAAACATAAAAAAAGAAACCAAAAATGATTTTGTTGTTGGGTGCCATTGAGTTGGATCTGATTTATAGAAATCCTATGTACAACAGAATGAAACACTAACCAGCACTGTGCCACGCATATGATTTGTTTTCTATATTTGAGTCCATTGATGCAGGCACTGTGTTTCTTCTTATTTTGAATCATGCTGAATCAGCAAATGGCTGTCCCAGGGGCTTTTACTCCATTCCCATCATTAAGGTCTATGCTACTATGATGAGGCCACTCTTCTTCAGTGACTTTTTGAATGCCTTCTAGCCTGGGGGACTCATTTTCCAGCACTATATTTGACATTATTGCTGATGTCAGATGCATCAGGGCAGTATCCTTTCACCATGCCTCTTCACACTCTATGGTAAGCAAATACTTCAAGAAGCTAAACTTATGGCGGGTGTGGTGGCGCACGCCTGTAATCCCAGAGGCTCGGGAAGCAAAGGCGGGAGGATCGAAAGTTCGAGACCAGAGGCACTCTGCTTAATTTAGCGAGACACTGTCTCAAAAAGTAAAAAAAAAAATGGGCTGAAGTACAGCTCAGTGGTCCAGCACTTGCAGAGCATGCAGGCGCGAGGCCCTGGGTTCAACCCCTAGTACTGCAAAAAAAAAAAAAAAAAAAAAAAGAAGCTGAACTTATGAAGAAGAGTACAGTACCACGACTGGAGGAAGGCTCATTAACTACCTGAATTATGCAGATGACACAACTTTACTTACTGAAATCTAAGTAGATTTGAAACATGTACTGATGAAGATCAAAGAAGACAGCTTTCGGTATGGATTGCACCTCAAAATCAACAACAAAAAAATCATTACAAGTGGGTCAGTACACAACTTCATGATAAATGGAGAAAAGATTGAGGTTATGCAAAATTTTGCTTTACTTAGTTCTATGATCAACACCCATGGAAACAGCAGTCAAGATATCAAAAGATGCACTTCTAATGGGAAAAATGGTAGTAAAAGTCCTCTTTAAAGAGTTGAAAATTAAAGATGTCACAATGAAGATGAAGATGCACCTGACTCATGCCATGGTATTTTCAGCTGCTTCATATGGTTGTGAAAATTGGACACTGAATAAAGGAGACAAGAGAAGAATTGATGCTTTTGAATTATGGTGCTGAAGGCAAATATCAAATGTACCATGAAGAGCAAAAAGGAACCAACAGATCTGTCCTTGAGAGAATACAACAAGAGTGCTCCTTGGAAGCAAGGAATGCTCTACTGCATCTTATGTGTTTTGGACATGTTGTCAGTAGAGTCCAATCCATGGAGAAGGAAATCATGTTTTAGGAGTGACAGGTCAATGAAAAAAAGGAAGACCCTCAGTTAGATGGATTGATACAGGGTCTGCAACAATAGACTTAATCAAAAGAAAGATCTTGTGCCTGGCACAGAATGGGGAATATTTCGTTCTATTGTACATAGAGTCGCTATTGGTTGGACCCTCCTCAATGGCACCTAATATCAACAACCTATTTGACTAATTGGCTAATTGGTCAGGGAGTGAGATGCCATGTCATTCTGCCTGGTCTATCTTAATCTGGAAGCTCAGTTCAACCTTGTCCATCATGAGTGGACCTTCCTTGAAATAATTCAATGTTACCCAGGCACTGTAGTGAACACCTGTAATCCCAGTGACTTGGGGTCCTAAGTCAAGAGAAAGGTGAGTTTGAGGATAGATGTAGCTGGTGCAACTCAGTGAAACCCTATCTCAAAATAAAACAATCCAAAAGGGTTTGGGGGTACATCTCAGTGATGGATTACTTGCCTAGCATGGGTGATGCCTTGGGTTCAATTCCCCAGTACTGAAAAATAAAAAAGAAATAATTAAATATTGAACTTGAAGTACAGGTAATATTTTTTTAAAAAATAGTTTCATAAAATAGACATTCAAATTTGGGAAGCTACTGATATTTTCAATAGAAACTGATAACTTTGATTAATCAGTTTTCGGTATTCAGAGGAGACATAATACATAAGCAACACACTCCTTTTACAGAAATAGAAAAATATGCCCAAATTACTCAATTCTATGTTTAGAATGGCCGAAACAATCGTGAAATTAAAATTTAAAAATAATCTTATCAGCATCTGTACATACAAATGAGTTTCAGTTATATAGTTTCTAATCTTTTCTGATTTTATGAAAAAAGAAGGCAAACTGGAAAGTGATTTAGACAGATATTCAGTTCCTTAACCTCACATTTCTACTACAGTACATTTCAACTGTGCTTCAGACATGTTGCTTTTGGAGATCAGGCATTCAGTACTGACTAACATGAATACAGAAATAGTGATTGTTATATTTTGTTTGATTTTGTGATAATATTTGGGACAATTCTACTTTCTTTTTAATGGAGAGGTCTTGTGACAGATTGACATGGAAAGACATGTCTTCCAAGTGAGCATCTCATCATATGTTGACAATTTGTAGGGAAAAAAAAAAGCACTACAGAATACAAAGTTTGAAGTAACATAGAACAGAATCATATTGCATAAGAACTAGAATTATAACTACTTATAAATACTCTCCACATATAATTGTTTATTTAGTGGACACTGAGAGAAAAGATGGAATAGAAACTCTTATTATTGAACTATATACAATGTACAGAAAACAAAATTGCCATTCTTGAGCTAGCAAACTATTCTTTTATAAAATAGAATTTAGAAACAATTATCATTGGTAGAATAATGATTTCCCAAGTTATTCATGTCCTAATCCCTAGAACTTGTGAATACATACCCTTACCTGGCAAAAGGAACTTTGCAGTTGTGATTAAGGTAAAATCTTAAAGTGGAGCAATTATCTTGGATTGTCCAGATGGGCCTTACCTCATCAAATGATTCTAATAATGAAGATGAATTTTGATGACTAAATTCATAGAGCAATGCAGTACAGCTGATTTGAAGATGGAGGAAGGAGGACACTAGCCAAGGAATGTGAACAGCCTATAGAATTTGGAAAAGACCGTGAAATTAATTCTGTTTAAAAGCCTCCAGAAAGGGATGCAACACTGGTCATATTTTAATTGGAAACTAGATGATTAATGTCAGAATTCTAACCTCTAAAACTGCTAGATAATAGATTTGTACTACTTTAAGCCAGTTAGTTCTTAGCAATCTGATACAGCAGCAATGGAATGCCAATACACAACTGAATTAAGTGTTTTTGATTTTGTTATGTTTTTTAGTGTAATATACTTGTTTCGCCTGCAGCTGTGGCCCTGTGGCATCCAATCCCATCAGATCTCGGAAGTGAAGCAGGGTCAGGCCTGGTTAGTACCTGGATGGGAGACCGCCTGGGAACATCAGAAGCTGTAGGCTTGGGAGAAGGACCTGGCAACCCCTCCCCAAAAAATCAATCTTCCATTGAAAACCCTATGAACAGCAGAGAAGCACTGACAATAGTGTTTCCCCTGTTGTACAAAGGGTCGCTATGAGTCAGATACCGACTCAACGGCACCTAACAACAACAACATACTGGTTTCAGAAATTTGCAATGATCAAATGAGGGTGATGGACATATTTGCAAATGGCCTTTAACATATTATTATATCAAACACAACAGTTATGAAGTTATATATTTTCTTCTTAAGTTAAAAGTCACTTTTTAGTTGTTTATATATTTAACTTTGAATTTGGATTCCAAAGTATTGAACTATACATGGAAGATAAACTATTCAATCATATGACATTCCCATAATCATATGTTCAAGACTATTTCTAGAAAGTGAGATGCACTAATTAGGAAAACCTAAGATTTTATGTTATAATCTTTTGAAAATAAATAACATATTACTCAAAAAGTAATTTCAAGTTGTCTTCTGTATCATCAACATATAGTATATAAAACTTCATCTCTTTCTAAATTTATGAAGTTATTTTTGATAAATATTTAGTATTATTCCCTCTAATGTACTGCATTTAATAATCACAGCATTGAGTTGTGGGATTGTTGTTTCCTTATTCACTTGTACTTACTTCTTTTATAAACTGATATTTTATAGGGCAAAATGGAGAAACCAACAAAACAAAAGCAAATCTTAGCAGCTACTATAATTGTAAGATATGTATTATTATTATTAAATCCTTGATCAGTATTAAAGTTGTTCTCAAACATTACAGTCTCATTCTTTCTAGGCTCATAGTTGGATTAAACTGACCTACCTCTCCTTTGTAGGTATGTGAAATACTGCAGCCTTTCCCCCTTTATATTTTAACTGGGGAGCCATCCTTGACACATGGTACCTGTATCTACCTTGGTTCCTTTGGTTGAACAAAGCTTCTTTGCAAATGTCTCTCATGAATAGCAAGGAAAATAAACTACACTAACCTGACTGATGCAGAATAT
>VMDO01041409.1:0-11230 GCA_007922755.1 Pedetes capensis
ACTACATAATACATAAGTGATAAAGTTGGGTTTATCCCAGGAATATGTTGGCTTGACATTCAAAAAACCATGCAATTCATCATATTAACAAAATAAAGGAAAAATAAGAACAGATTTCCCACTTAAAAGCATAAAAAAATTGTGAAAATTTAATTCTTATTCACAATAAAAATTTTCAGCAAAGAACCTTTTCAATCTCATGAATGGTATATAACAAAATTTAGACCTAACATTTTACTTAAGGGTGAAAGGCTCTGTACAGCTACAGTTATTAAAGAGTGTGGGTCTTGAGTAGGGACACTCAATACTTGACAAGCATGTGCAAGGTTCTGGGTTTCATCCCCACCAAAAAAGAGCACCAAAACAATTCAATGGGAAAATGATCTTCTTTTCAACAAATAATGTTGTAAAAATGGATATCCATTTAGAAAGAAATGAACCTTAGCTCTCTCTCACACTTTGTCAAAATTATCTTAAAATGAATTATGTATTTGGACATAAAAGCTAAAACTATAGAACCTAAACATTTGTGACTCTGGAGAAGGTAAATATTTCTTAGATAGGACACACAGAATGCACAAACCATAACAAAAAAATTAATGAATAAACTCAAAAAATAAAATCTGCTTTTTGAAGGCAAAAACACTGACAGGGAGAAAATAACAATGCTTAAAAGAAAATACATGAATGGCCAATACACACATGAAAAATTGTTCAATAAAATTAGTCATCATGAACATGCAAACTAAAATCTCTACACACCATTTGTTGTTGTTGTTGTTGTTAGGTGCCATCGAGTCGGTATCCAACTCATAGCCACCCTCATAGGGTTTTCAATGGCTGACTGTTTTGGGATTGCCTTGGGAGTGGACTCCCAGGCCCTTCTCCCATTTTTGTGGTGCTGGGAATTGAACTCGGGACCTCAGAGACTACAGCACAGGGCTCTACCAACTGAGCTAAATTCCATTAAAATTAGAAACACCAACAATACCAAGTGTTGGTGAGCATGTGGACCAATAGGAACACTCATAGAAAGGCAGTGGAAATGCAATGTGGTACAATAATTTTAGAAAACAGCTTGGCAGTTTCTTATATAATTCAACAAGTACTTTCTGTACAACTCATTAGTTCTACCCTTAGGCATTTCCACAAAAGAAATGAAATCATGTGCTTCTCCAAAGACAAAAATTGTCACAGTAGCTTTATCTATAATAGCACCAAACTGAAAATAATTTACAAAACCTTATCAATAGTTGATCACATAAACATTTAATACCATACAGTGGAACACTGTTCAGCAATAGAAAAAAAGCAAATTTGGATACATGTAACAATGTCATAAATCTCAAAGATATGCTGAATGAAAGAAGCTAGGCACAAAAGAGTACACACTAGATACTTCTCATTCAAATGAAAGTCTAGGGTAGGCAAAACTAACCTATAATGACAGAAAACACATCAGTGGTTGCCTGCAGCCAGGAATGGAGGAGGTTGTCTTTAAAGGAACATGTAGGATTTGGGGGGATAGCAGAAATGTTCTTTCTCAACTGTCATGTTGCTTACATGGATATGTGTATACATTTGTCAAAATTTATTGAACTGTACAATTAAAATGATATGTGTTATTGTATGTAAGTCAAATCTCAACAAAGTTAACTAAAAGTAAAAATAAATCTTATTTTTATAGCTAGTTTTCAGACAAATAACTGGGATTTTAACACCTACGATCATGCATTGCAATGGGGCAAGTTACAACATTGCAAGGCTTGAACTCTAGTGAGCTACTGGACCAGAGCCCTGGGATTGCCTTCTTCTCAAATTCAATGACATCCAAGATCTAAAAGTCCACTATTTTGAATGTCTCTGCTGGAATTTAGCTCAGTTGGTAGAGTGCTGCGCTGCAGTCTCTGAGGTCCTGAGTTCAATTCCCAGCACTGCAAAAGTGGGAGAAGGACCTGGCAATCCACTCCCAAGGCAATCCCAAAACAGTCAGCCATTGAAAACCCTATGAGGGTCGCTATGAGTTGGATACCGACTCGATGGCACCTAACAACAACAACAACAACTGCTATTTAAGACAGAATGACAAGGTTGCACTCACAAAGAAATCTCATGAAGGGCTGTTGTATTCCCAGAACCTAGTATGCTATCTCTTGAATGAATAAGTAAGACAAAAGTAAAAGAAGGGTATTCCCAGAGGAAACCTTAGATCTCTAGAAGAGTACGTATGCAAAGATTCAGAGAGTCAGGGGAGAAGAAAGGAAGAGAAATAGTGGCTTTGTGGAAAATCATCAGACCAGAAAATGTCTCAATTCTGGCTCTTAGAGCAAGCCCAGGCTATGAAATGCACAGCCCAAGTAGGCATTTGCAAACCCTGGCACTGTCCCTCCTCATTCATTTCAATAGGCAGGGCAAATAGAGACATCCTAACTATAGCAGATTCCCTAGAGAGAGAAATTTTATTTCCCATGCACCTGCAACTCCAATGAAGCACATCTCCATCCAGGGCTGGCCTGCAAAGTGCAGCTCCCATTTCATTAGAACTCCTTGCAGAGCATCTGGCCTCTCCCAGGACACTTGCAGGGAGGCACATTTCCTCTGGACCCATGTGCCTCTTACTTCCCAACACAGAGGTGTATGCACATCCCAAATCAATTAATCAGCATGGACTTTTTCCCAATGACAGCCAAAAGAGACATTCTAAACATGGCTTGACTTAGCTCATACAGCTCTTACTACATCCACACCCCTCATGGGCTCATATGTGACCCATCTGTTGATGAAAAATTAATGAGACACAGTGTGTCACATATGGCCATGCATTCATTGTAGCTAGAAGTCATGCTTTGGGGGAAGCTTCAGAGGAGTATGTGGAACAGGCTCTGTTGGCCCTTCCAGCTTCATAAAGGATTCCATGCTTTGGCTCCCTGGAAAAACATCTGATCAGGAATAGCAAAATGTCCCGCTAAGTAAATCAACATGATAAAGGAAGATCATTAGCATAATTAAGCTGCAGATGTTGCAAAGGAGTGGTGGAGAACTTTACCTTGGGGTCTAAGGCCAAATCAGAGAAACCTGTGATGCTTTGAGGAGGGTAGGACAGGGAACATTATGCTTTGTTTCAAAAGGCTGGGATACTGTGGCTTCACAAATGACTAATTACCTTGAGGTAGAATCCAATCCCAAATTCAGCACATTTATAAGACTGCTATTTGCCTTATAAAAGGTATAGCAGGCATAAAAGGCATAGCAGGGTAATAGCAGGGAAATTTCTTGGATCTCTAAAATGAACACTTTTAGAACTAGGTAAGGTATACCTGTGTGTTGAGGTATTTGTTTTTTATCAATTCTTGAGAGGAAAGATCAACAACCCCACACATTCCACTTAGAGACACAGTGCAATGTAATGGTAAAGGCTTAGACCAAGGTGTATGAGACCAGCTTTCAACTTGTGACTATGCCAAGAAAGGGACATATGACATTAGACAAGTCATTCACCTTCTCTTAGCCTTAGAAGTGGTTAGAGCACTTGGGATTTCCCTGATTCTTATCAGATATTTCTATGTTGTTTTCATTTTTTCCTCTTGAATGTTCCCTTTCCCATTTATCTGGCCTCACAGTTGGGGCCAATACTGCTCTTTAACCTGCTATTGGGGCCAATGTTATTGTTCCCAGTCCCAAGTTGATTGAACAAATGAATGGTAGTAGGCATGAACACATTTCTGACTCCTTTCCATATACTGGCCATCTCAATGAGCTGCTATTACACCCCATCCATCACACAGGAGAGTTAAATTAACTTAGATTGTACTCAGTTAATCAGTTCACATTCATTTCTATGTGTCAGTCATTGAAGCAGGCAGGTGCTTGCATAAAGATATATGACAAGATATCTGCCCATAAGAAACTTTAACTCTTTCCTTTACTTTGTGACTCCACACCAGCTTTTGGTGAGAGTACCAATCTAGGTCGAATCAGGAGACAGAAATCATATAGTGATTTAAATAAGGAAAGCTTAATACAAAGAATTACTAAGCTATGATAAAACGGTAGGTATAAGATATAAGAACTTTTCACAATACCACAGGGTTCAAGGAGAGAGTTGAAGGAAGGAATGACATGGAATGGTTCCCTTCCTCGGGCCTGAGGTTCATACCTCATTGGAGGAGATGTGGTTGTAGTCCACTGGATGGAAGAGAAGGTTGCTGCTATGTTCAGGCCAAAGTTGGTCCACAGTTCCTTGACAAGCAGGAAGTAACCTTCTAGGAAGTGAGCAACAGCTAGTACCTGGATGTGCACAGATGTACAGAAAATGCCACTGTGGGTTGAGGCTTGGCACAGCTGGTGTTTATGTCAGGCAGGCAAATCTGAGGAGCAGAAAGCAAGTAAGTCACACCTAGTGGGCAGGTGAGTGGGAAAGCAGGGGTGCTGGAGGTACTGCTCAAATCAAGAGGCCTAGGGTATCCAGTATCTGTGCCATGGGTGCCTAGGAAGGTGGCTGCTAGGCTAGGCCAGGCTTGCAAGTTCCCTAAGGGACTGTGTGTGCTGGGTATGTAAATGGGGTTAGATTTCCTGGCACTCATACCAGTGACTGATGGTGTAGCCACTGGAGGCTGCTAAAGCAGCTCCCTCCTCTTGCACTGTCCCTCTATCACCCTACACTGAGAAAGTTCACTACAGTGCTCACATAAAGGAGAGGAGCTTAAAGAGATTCTGACCAAAAGAGCACCAATCTTGGCAAATTTAATTTGTTCTTCTGTGATATAGAAGTAACGGTTTTCCAATTTGCTAAAGAATATTGTGACAATCCAATAGCTCAGGCATGTGAAAGGTCTTTATAAACTTGTATAGTGCTACATATTTCAAATAGGTCATTGCTTTGGTAATTGTATTTGGTGTTACACATACTGTCTCATCAAGCTAAGTGATGTTCAATCTGATATCAAGGCCAGAGAGATCAGACCACATCTTTGAATCCCTAGTATTTAATATACTAATTGGAATAACTTTGCTGCAAGAACTATACTGTTTTACTTATGTATTGTTTAAGTAAGAAACTGAAGGTAATGGTGTGTCTATCAATCAAGGATTAATCATAGCCCCTCAGAGGTGGTCTGCACTGAAATTTCTTACATTTCTTTCTTCCAAAAAGCTGATGGAGAGCCTCTCTGTCTTCTGATCAACCTCTATCTGAGGACCTGAGACAATGTCTTTATTCTGGGTCCCAATAATCAAGCAGAACAAGAAAGTTTTAGCAGTACCTCACTTGCTGGATTATTAAATAGTTAGTGGGTAAATACATGTATAAAGTAATGAATAACTAAGCAAACAGTTTCCCAGCTAAGGCTTGGTCCAATACTCTGTTTGAATATGATAATCATAAGGGTATCAAAAACCTTTTAACCCTTATTCCTTAAAAATTTCTTTACACACACACACACACACACACACACACACACACACACACCCCTTTTGTCTACTAGTTTTTTTCTTTCTCCCCCTCCCATATTTTTTTTAATAAATGAAGAAATTTGAGTATATACACAAAGCAACAGTTAGTTTATTCACTTATCTATTATATTTTTGCATCAGAAACCTTGCAGTGGACCATATCAAGGTTCTTTCTGGGTATCTTTGATATGACAGCTGAGATTTGAAGAGCCTCTCCCTGCACAAAGAGTAAATTCTTGGTGGTCTGTGGCAGAAGCCTGTCCTGGGAGTGCTGATGATTCATGTAGGGAGAAAGCTGGAAACAAGCTGTGGCTGAAGGGGGCAAAAAACTGAGGACATGCTGATTGGTCTAGAGGGGGAAGGAACCTCCTGCCATCTGGCTGTCCTCCCCCACAATGGCAGTCCTAAAGGAGAAGCAGAAAGAGGCAAACAAGTTTAATTACTCTGAAATATATCCAGGACATTTCAGAGCCCCCAGCAGGGAAATGAAATGTTGCATGTTCTTTAAAGTTAAATGTCACTCATACAATTAAAATTTTTTTTTGGTCCTGCCTATAATACTTTGTGGATGAAGTTCAGCCAGTTAGGCACCCATGTAGATTCAGGCATGGTAGTAGTTAATTGTTTGAGGCAGAAACAACGTGGCACTGCAAAATCAGTTTTTTTTTTTTTTTTTTTTTTTTTTTTTTGCTTTGGATGCATAGTGGGATGGGTTAAATACTTCAGGGTGAAATAACATATGGAAGAATCTTTTAATTCATTAATTCCCCTGCCTGAAGGAAACCCCATGGGTTTCATATGCTGTGAATCAGCTCTGCTTGCAGATGACCAATACATTTAAAAGAGGAGACCCAAAGGTAGCCCTGAAGTGGCTTGGACATCTATTCCTGGACCACATAAGGGTAACGTGATCTGTCAGTTAACATCTCATCCTCCTTCTTGGTTTCCTACTTAGCTGGGTTATATTATAAACACTTGGTTTGGAAAGAGATGAGCAATGTTTTCTATTGTTCTTTTCCTTCCACAAATGGAGCAAAAGGTTGAAAGACAGAATTGTGGATACCAAGGGCATGTTCCATACCTCCTTATCCTAGGGAGCCATAGGGAAAGGCTGAAATTCAAGTCCTTTCAGGAGTGTAGAAGAAGAAAGGAAGGGATAAGATTGATTTCCATCCGCCAGGGACTGGGAGCCAAGCCTGTAGCCACTGTGTTGTGGCAAGTAGGTTAAAATGATTTTTTTTGTAGTGCTGGGGATTGAACCCAGGGCCTTGCACATGAGCTATTCCCAATCCCCAGTGAATCTTTGAAATTGCCCCAGTAATATCTTACCTCTGCTTTCAGAGAAGTGGCAATTTTACTCACTTCTAATTGGAAGGTTAGAGTGTCCAGATGGTCTTCAAATTCAGTCAAAGTCATTGATTTCAAAGCCGATGCCCACTTGAGAGATGAAGAAAGATATAAATAATGTCTTTGATATTTTTGTCCATGGTTCTCTAAAAATGTTTACATTATAAAATCAAGACAGATCTTCTAAAAAGAGCTGTAAGGGACAGAGATGAAATTGTTATTGCACTAATGGGACTTCACTCAAGAACCTCAAAATGTCCAAACCTTGTCTGCCAATCACTCCTCAACCCTTGATATTCCTAAGAGAACTATATACAGAATGAATGATAACAAACAGGAAACAAAGTGACATTTTATTATTTTTCAGAGCTTGGTAAAGTTGGGTTAGAGCCAGGGTTCTCTCTTAAGGCTGAAGAAGGATATCCCCAATCAGACCCCTTTTCCATATACCTCAGCATCCCCTCAAAATTTGGATTAGCTCTAGTCTCTGCCAGCTACACAGCCTGAAAACAAAGCAATGATGCTTTCTGGAGCCCCAGAAAGATGGCCAGACCCTGAGGCATCCCTGGTTTGTTGGCAATTACAGCCCATGGAGTAGAAGCAGTAAGTGCAAGAGAGGAGCATGTTCAGGGACAAAGTCTTTTTATGGTTGCTCTGCTTATCAGTAAACTTAGCCTATAAATATTTGACAATGGAAAAGCTCAATATCAAATGTCAGAACAAGCCCAGGTGCTGATTGTGGATCAGACTATAAATTACTCATACACAGGATCAAACTGAAACTGAAGAAAATTAGAACAAAATGAGAACCAAAGTATGACCATGAGTATATCCCATCTGAGTTCAGAGACCACCTCAAGAACAGGTTTAATTCACTAAACATGAATGACAGAAGACCAGACAAATTGTGGAATGACATCAAAGGTATCACTCATGAAGAAAGCAAAAGATTATTAAAAAGATAGGAAAAAAGAATAAATTACATGTCAAAAGAGACTCTGAAACTTGACCTTGAACATCAAGTAGCTAAAGTAAAAGGAAGACATGATGTAATTAAGGAACTAAACACATTTCAAAGGGCAGCTCAAGAAGACAAAATCAAATATTTTAATGACATGTGCAACGAGCCAGAGACACAAAACCAAAAAGGAAGAACGCGCTCTGGTTTTCTCAAGCTTAAGGAATTGAAGAAAAAATTCAAGCCTCAAGTGGCAATAGTTAAAGATTCTGCAGGGAAAATATTAAATGACACAAGAGACATCAAAAGAAGATAGAAGGAATACATAGAGTCATTATACAAAAAAGAATTGGTGGATGACTAACCATTTCAAGAGGTTGAATATGATGAAGAACCAACGGTATTAAAGGACAAAGTAGAAGCTGTCCATTGAGATGTTTCAACAAACAGATGCAGCACTGGAGGTGCTAACATGTTTATGCCAGGAGATTTGTAAAACAGCCACTTGGTCAAATGACTGGAAGAACTACGTATTTAGGCCTATTCCCAAGAAAGGGACCCAATTGAATGTGGAAACTCTCGAACAATACAATTAATATCACAGGCAAGCAAAATTTTACTAAAGATCATTGAAAACTGACTACAGCAGTGTATAGACAGGGAACTGCTGGAAATATCAAGCCAGATTCAGAAGATAGCAGGGAGAAGGGGTCGGGGAACCAGGTACATCATTGCTGATGTCAGATGATATTAGCTGAAAGCAGAGAATACCAGAAAGATGTCTATGTATGTTTTATTGACTATAAAGCCATTTGATTGTGTGGATGATAACAAATTATGGATACCATTGTGAAGAATGGGAATATCAGAGCACTTACTTGTACTCATGAAGAATCTGTACACGAACCAGGGAGCAGTCATGCAAACAGAACAAGGAAACACTGCTTGATTTAAAGTTGAGAAAGGTGTGCATAAGGGCTGTATCCTTCCACCATATCTCTTCAATTTCTGTACTGAGCAAATAATCCAAAAAGCTGAACTTTATGAGAAGAACGTGGCATTAGGACTGGAGGAAGACTCATTAATAAACTACATTATTCAAATGACACAACTCTGCTTGCTGAAAGTGAAGAGGATTTGAAACATTTACTGATGAAGATCAAAGAACATAGTCTTCAGAATGGATTGCACCTAAACATCAACAAAACAAACATCCTTACAACTGGGTCAGTGTGCAACTTCATGATAAATGGAGAAAAGAGTGAAGTTGTCCAAGAGTTTGCTTTACTTGCTTCTACAATCAACCACTGTGGAAGCAGCAGTGAAGAAATCAAAAGAGACATTGCATTGAGAAAAGCTGTGGCTGTATACCTAGCGGGGGGGGGGGAACAAAAGAAAGCAGGTGTTGCAATACTAATTTCAGATAGATTAAATTTCATTCCAAAAATAATTAGAAGAGACAAAGGAGGACATTACATTTTAATACAAAGAACAATCAATCAAGAATCAATAACACTCCTTAATATTTATGCCCCAACCATAGGGGCACCTAGCTTTATAAGACAAACTTTATGGAATATAAGGAACTTTATTGAACCAGAATCAATAATTATGGGAGACTTCAGTACCCCACTTTTATCAAGAGAAAGGTCATTAAAATGAAAAATCAACACAGAAACATAAAATCTAATCTCCACCCTAAACCAGTTGGATCTCACAGATATATACAGAATATTTCATCCACATGATGAGGAATACACATTCTTTTCAGCTCGACATGGTATGTTTTCTACGACAGATCATCTCCTAGTCCGTAAGAATTCCCTCAACAAATACAAAAAAGTAGAAATTATCCCATTTTTTTTATCAGATCATAATGGGATAAAATTGGAGCTCAAGGGCAAGAATAATTCCAGAAACTTTACAAACTCATGGAGACTGAATAATATACTGCTGAATGACCAATGGATCGTTGATGAAATCAAATTGGAATTTAAAAAATTCCTACAATCAAATGATGATGAAAACACATCATACCAAAACATATGGGATATAGCAAAGGCAGTTTTAAGAGGGAAGTTTAGAGCATTAAGTGCCTTCATCAATAAAGTAAAGAAGATCCAAATAAATGACCTAATGATGGATGTTAAGACACTAGAAATCCAACAAAAAATCAATCCTAAAAGGAACACCCAAAAGGAAATTACAAAAATAAAGGGAGAAATATCTCAATTAGAATCCAAAGAGATAATTCAAAAAATCAATAAAACTAAGAGCTGGTTCTTTGAAAAGATTAATAAAATGGACACCCCTTCTGGCTAACCTCACCAAAAAGAAAAAGGAAAAATTCAACATAGTACAGATTATGAAAGACAAGGGATCCATAACCACCTACTCCAACGAAATACAGAAAATTGTCAGGGATTACTATGAGAGACTATATTCCCAAAAATATGAAAATGCAGAAGAAATGGACAAAGTTATTAACACGCATGACCTACCAAAGCTAACCCCAGAAGACATAACTGACTTAAACAAGCCCATTACATATATGGAAATAGAAAAGGTAATTAAAAGTTTCCCAACAAAGAAGAGCCCAGGTCCTGATGGATTCACGGCAGAATTTTACCAAACTTTTAAAGAAGATATAATACCTGTCTTCCTCAAATTATTCCAAAAAATAGAAAAGGAGGGAACACTCCCAAATTCATTCTCTGCAGCTACCATCACCCTGATGCCTAAACCAGGAAAAGATTCATCTAAGGTAGAGAATTATAGACCCATCTCCCTTATGAAACTAGATGCAAAAATATTTAATAAAATTCTGGCAAACAGAATCCAGCACATTAAAAAAAAAGATTATCCATCCTTAACCAAGTGGGATTTATACCACACATGCAAGACTGGTTTAACATATGGAAATCAATTAATGTAATCCAGCATATGAAGAAACTGGCAAACAAAAACCACATGATTATCTCAATTGATGCTGAAAAGGCCTTCAACAAAGTTCAACACCTTTTCATGATAAAAACACTGGAGAAGATAGGTATAACAGGCAAATACTTTAATTTCATAAAAGCCATTTATGACAAACCTGCAGCCAACATTATATTAAATAGAGAAAAACTGAAACCATTTCCTCTTAGATCTGGAATAAGACAAGGATGTCCTTTCTCTCTTATTCTATTTAACATAGTAATTAAAGTCCTGGCCAGGGCAATCAGACAAGAGAAAGAAATCAAAGGGATACAGATTGGCAAAGAAGAGGTCAAATTATCCTTATTTGCAGATGATATGATCTTGTACCTGAAAGACCCCAAAACCTCAACCAGAAAACTTCTGGATCTAATTAACTCCTTCAGCAAAGTTGCAGGCTACAAAATTAACACACAAAAATCAATAGCTTTTCTTTACACCAATTCCAAACAGGAAGAGAAGGAAATTTCAGGAAAACTACCATTCATGATAGCC
>VMDO01041410.1:0-11209 GCA_007922755.1 Pedetes capensis
CATCATATTTGTATTCCAAGGTAGAAGATAAAAGGAATATAAAAGGCAATGGTCAAAAAGTGCAAGTATATTCTAATAGGTCTGCCAACTGTAAAAGCAAGAGAGAAAACAGATTTTACTATATAAAATTTTGTTGTTTATTGTTCGGTGCCCTGGAGGTGGTTAGGTGCCCAATTCATATTGACCTTCATGGGGTTTTCAGTGACTTAATTGTTTAGGGATTGTCTCAGGATTGGATTGCCAAGTCCTTTTCCCATTTAATTTTTTTTTCTTTTCAAGGATAATAGATTGGAGTTAAGAGACCTATGGCTCATGAACAATAATGTGGCAAGTTGGAAAAAAAACATCTTAAGTTTGCACAGGGCTAGAATACAAAAGATGAAATAGTGAGTGGAATATTTCACTTTATCCAAGGTCAGAAACAAGGCAAAGAAGTATAATCAAAGATTAAACCAAGATGAATGATAACAGAGGTTAAAATCCCTAAGAATACAGTTATAGGGAAATTAAATATATCAAGACTGCATATATTTGTGGTAATTGCAACTAAAGAAAATGCAAGAAATTAAAAAATATTCTTTATACTACATAGACTTTTATGTTTCCTTATGTAGGTTAAAAACTGGAGACTAAATCTGAGTGATTCACAGCTGTTTAGGGGAAGAGATAACAGTTTTTTCCCTAGGAAGATTACTATAAGAAGTTATTTTCGTTTTGTCTGTAGTGTTTTAGAATTACAATATCTATATCAGGTACTACATGGCGTTACAGCACAAGATTTCTAAAGACTATATTTCTAGAGCAGTTTTAGGTTTGTAGTAAAATTGAGAGGAGAGTACAGATATATTTCCCATGTATCTCCTATCCCTCCACATACATAGCCTCTCCCATTATCAATATTCTTCACCAAAGTTGTACCTTTGTTATAACTGATGAACCTACCTAGAAACATCATAATTCTCCAAAGTCCATAGTATACATCAGTGTTCTTTCTTGGTGTCCTGCAGTGTATGCAAGTATTTTTTTTTTTTTCTGAAAGCATAGGTGTTTTGACATGGTTCTATGATGAAAAGATTCTACTTGTGTAAATACAGTAGAATGATATTAGTTTCACTAGTCTATTGAGTTTCTTAATATTTTGTTCAAATTATAGTAATGTTTATATGAATTAGTGTAGAATAGAATGTTTGACTGAAAATTAATTGGAAAAAATAAATGTCCCAAGATTTATAAGTATATGAAAATGAATATATTTTGAAATGGCTACATATGTGCATATATACTCACACATGTGCATATAACTTTAAAAGGAATAATAAGCCCATTTTTAAATGAATTGACTGATAGTACTATAAAAGTTGATACTGCATTGTTGTTGTAGTTGTTAGGTGCCTTTGAGTTGGGTCCTACTTGTAACAACTCTCATGGTTTTCAATGGCTAATTGCTTTGGGATTGCTTCTGGAGTAGACTGCCATATCCTTCTCCCATAAAAACCAAACTGTTCATAGAGCTATATTGTTGTTGTTAGGTGCCATCTAGTCATCTCTGACCCTTGGAGGATTTTCAACAGCTGATTGTTTCAGGATTGCTTCAGGAGTGTATTGCCACATCCATCTCTTGTTTTTGTGGTATTGAAGATCAAACCCAGGGCCTCAAATACCCAAAAGCAACACTCTACCAACTGAGCTAACCCCCAACTGCTGGCACTGAACAGTAAGCCCTTAATAAAATATAGTTCACTTATGAAAGAGATCAATTTCCCTAAACAATAAAATTCACTTTTGTACATAATTGTTTCTTAATAGTTAGGAACTAACATTTTATAAGCCACTGGTTTTCAAGATTTGGAGTCCCCTAATACTTTTTAAATAATAGCTTCATGCAGAATTCCATTGTAGAAAATGTAAGCAAGTTGCTCCAATTAAAATAGAAATCTCTAGATCTCTGCTCTTTCCATTTCCCAATCCAACTGCATTGAGACATCTGAGGAAACTATATAAGTTGCCCTAGAAGACCTTAAAACATACTGAATCTAGTAAAATGGACCATGTAGATAGTGTACTTCTAGTTAATAATAATCTTTTAAATTTAAAATTACCTCAGTTATCTATATTGTTTATTGTCCAATAATAATGAATTATGGACAATAGCTGCTACTTATTCTTTCATAAAAAGCAGTGTTATTAAATCCTCCCAATGTATTTCAGAAAACTTTGAGCTGGTGAGGACCAAGTGATTGAATTAGGCAGCTGGCTTTTACCCCTTCTTCATCCAATTTATTATGGTGTGCTACTCCCTACATTTTTAGATACAATTAGCTATATTTTCTTTGTATAAAAGTCTGGGAATTGAAATATCATTCTTTAATTATTTTAATCTGCATTATTGTTTAGCAGTAATATGCACACATAAAGTTGGATTATTGGGAATTTACTTCAGTAACAACGTCAGGAACAAGAGTGCCAAGTTAGCAGGAGGGATGGCTTTTGATTATATATGAACTTAGTTCTTATATACTTCCCAAGCTTTGATTAATATACTTCTCTTTGATTTTTTAAAAATTATATAACTTACAATAAATTATATTGTTGAAATAATAGCTTCAGTTAGACCTAACTTCTAAGAACCTTCCTTGTTTCTTAACATTTGTGTGGTGTGTATAAATACATATGTAATATATTGTTGTTAGGTGCTGTTGAATCAGGTCTGACTCATGGAAACTGTATGTACAACAGAAAGAAACACTCCCAAAAACATTGCCAAGTCCAGCACTATTGTCAGTGCTTCTCTGCTATTCACAGGGTTTTCAGTGGCTGATTGTTTGGGGAGTGGGATTTAATCTCCTTCTCCCTAGCTTGTAGCACCTGGTATTCCCAGGTGGTCTCCCATCCAAGGACTAACTAGGTCAACCCTGCTTAGGTGGTATAGCTGCATATATATATATATATAATATTTATATATTTAATATTTATATGAGGTGTGTCCAAGTGCGTGTTTATGTATGCATACACAAAAACACACATATACACACTTATACAAATAAAATCACAAAACAAGTAATATGCAATTATTGTAGAGAATATTTAGTATGATACTCTTCATCTATTTTATTTCACTTATTTTATCAATAATTTTGGTTAATAATATTGACTTTACTTATACATTGCATATTTTTCTGATATTGATGGATTGCATCAATTTCTATTTTTGTTAATTGGATAATTGTTAAATATTAATGTTTTTAACATATACATTTGGTTTCTATATGAACATATTAAATAAGTTCTTCCAAATTCACAGCATAAGCCAGCACATATTTTGAAATATTTTGTAATACATTTTTCTCTTATAACTACTTTATTATATTATGACTGACATACAACATACTTTTTATATGAAATATTTATAACTTGATGATTTTGTTGACATATATACATTATGACACCATCACCATGATCTATGCCATAAACCTTCCCATCATCTTCTCGTTTCCTCTGCCCTCTTTACTTACTGTATTTTTGCTGGAGGATAGAGGAGAAAATGGAGTGATGTTGTTCAACAGGTGCTGAGTAGAAATCACGCAAGATGAAAAGGTTCTAGATTTCTAAAGCTTATTTTTTATAAATGGATACTTTGAATAATATAGTGCCTAACACTAACAATACTTACAATATTCTATTTTGTACTTAAACATTTGCTTATAAGGGCAGATGAGGTTCGCTATGAGTCGCACCCAACTTGATGGCACCTATCAACAACAACAATGATTTTTGAAAAATGTATCATATGTATCTACTACTATAGTGTCATACCAAATAGGTGTACTCCACCTATCCTTTGTCTTTCTACTCCTACCTAGAAATCACTGATCTTACTATCTCTATGGTTTTGCATTTTCCAGAATATCATGTATGGGGAATCATACAGTGTGTAGTCTTTTTAGATTGGCTTATTTCTCTTAGTATTTTGCATTAGAAATTCTTCTATTTCTTTTTTGATGTGATAGTTCATTTCATTTTAGCAGTGAATTGTGTGTCTTTGCTAGTGTTTATATGTCCTTGCATATCAATTTGGCTGGAGTTTAACTCAGTTGATAGTGTGCTCCTCTATAGTCTCTGAAGCTCTGGGTTCGATCCCCAGCACTGCAAAAATGGGAGAAGGACCTGGCAACTCCCAGAACAATCCCCAAACAATCAGCCATTGAAAACTCTGTGAATAGCAGAAAAGCACTGACATAGTGCTAGGCATGGCACAGTGTTGGGGAGTGTCTCATTCTGTCGTACATAGAGTCCTTATGAGTTGGACCTGACTTGATAGCACCTAACAACAAAAACAACATATATCAAGTCATCTATTGAAAGACCTTGTTGCTTCCAAGTTTCAGCAATTATGAATCAAACTGCTATAGATATCCATATTCAGGTTTTTATGCGGACATAAGGTTTTTTTTAACAATATGAGTATATTTGAAAAATATCATTTGCTGATCCTATGGTAATAGTGTGTTCTGTATTGTAATAAATTGCCAAAATGCCTTCTAAATTGGCTGGATTATTTGCATTCCCACATGCTGAGGCATCTTGTCAATAGCATTTGGTATTATCAGTATTTGAGACTTTAGCTGGTTTAATATTGCTGTCTATATTTAATTATGTTGTTTTTTTTAGATATTGTGCTATAGTTATCCTGATATTTTATTGTTCTTCACAAACAAGTGTTTTATAAATATCTAATAAAATGTATTCTAAAAAGTCATATTTATGAATATACCAAAATAGTACAGTGATTGACCCAAGAAATTTTAGTGATCTATTTCCTTTGAACATTCTCTATTTTTTTTTACTGCTCTATTCTCTAAATAGAGTAAGAATAGTGCTTTTCTGTGCTTTTCCTCCTCTACTCTATATTTGATTAACTGATCATTTTTATTAAAAATATCCTCCCATTTATTTTTTGCATAATTGGATTTGTCTTTTTATAAGCAAGTAAATAATTTATTCCATACCATGACCAAATGTCCTTACTGTGGCAGACACTGCTTTCCTCTCATTCTTCTTTTTCTTTGCCAATAAATTGGTGGTTTTGTTTAGATGTCAGTGACTAACCCCTGAGGAAGAATCTAAGCAATTCACAGTGATTTGTTTCCATTTTACCTGAAAGAAGCAGGAACATATTGCGAATGGAGATGGAGATGAAAAGAGATTGTGTTCTTTATGATATTTTTCACCTAGGGAACTGTTCACAGTACCAACCTGTCTCCATACTCTGCTCTGTGAGATCATTAAGTATCTTAAACTCAAAAGATACTATCAACTGAATGTCATGGCACAAGCCTGTAATTTCATCTCCTTGGGAGTTTAAGGGAGGAGGATCTCAAGTTCAAGGCCAGAAGTAGCCTGGACAGTTTAATGAGACACTTTCTCAAAATATTTAAAAAATTAAATTAAAAAATTAAATATTGGGGGATGCAGCTCAGTGGAGGAACACTTGCCTACCATCTATAAGGTCCTCAGTTCAACTCCCAAATGCAGCCAAAACAGAACAAAAAATATTATCAGTTGATATTTTGGTTCAAGTTAATACTTGAACAAAATGTACCCTAAAATATCCTCTCATGTAAATAGAAGACAGTAGGGATGGCAAGATCTACGTCACTGAAGCATTACCCTTACATCGCAAAAAGATGTTAAGTATTTTCATTTCAGTCTAAATACAGACACAACCCTCAGCTATGGGTGTTAACTTACACATTTTATCTCAACCTTCATATTTATATTATAATAAAGTAATTTTTGACTTGTTTTTATGTTTTCATTCTATTTCATGACACTCTGGAAAGAAAAAAAATTAAAAAAAAAAACCCAACGTATCCTTTGTATTATATGTCATCTCTTAATATTATATCTCTGAAATTTAGATAGTATGAACATAAATACTCATGACACCTCTGGGTAACATTCTAGTAGCTATTCTTTTCTTCCTTTCCATCTATCTTAAAATGGTTATTTTAACTTTGGAGTTGAGCCAAATGGATTACAAAACCTATTTTCTTTGATGACAAGTAAATTCCCCACCACCAACTACTTCTCACACAAAGAGTGCATTTTATTTTATTTTATTTTGGTTTAGTTTATTTTATTGGTATTGGGGGGTTCAACCAAGGGCTTCATGTATACTTCGCAAGCACTCTACCACCAAGCTGCACCCCTGTCCCATTTTTCACTTTTATGTTGCCAAATTGCCTTCCAAAATCTCACTAAATTATGCAGGCTCCCCCTGGCCTCAAACATGTTACCCTCCTGTCTCTGCCTCCTGAGTCTTTGGGATTACAGGCATGTGCTACCACTCCTTTCCCTGAACATGCATTTGAGATACTTTTTATTTATCTATTTATTTATTTTTTGAGTTTTGACATCTGTAGCAGATAGTTAAGCTACTCTCTTGATTAAAATTCTCATTTTTTTCCAATATCACTCAGAATAAAACCCAAACTTGTTTTCATTGCTGGCAATGCTGCTACCTATATATTTAGCTAAGTCTTTATAACAGTGTCCCCAAACAGACTCACATTACAGAAGGTTTTCAAAATTGTTCCAAACACATACTGTTCCTTCCCATGGCTTTCCAAACAAGGGCTTGGGTCCTCCACTCCCAGCAAGCTTTGCTTCCCCTCTGGGTTTTCCTTGCTAATGTTCATGACTCAGAAAGAATTTGTTTTTATAGTTGTTGCTCTTTTATTTTGTTTTCAGTTTTTGAGGCAAGGTCTTGCATCATAAGTTTGTAGTTGAGGCTGATTTGGACTGTTTGCAGCCCAGGCTGGCTTTGGATTGAGTTCCTCCTGCCTATGCCTACAGAGTGCTGGGGGTTACATGGATTTATGCCAGGCCAGAGAGGATTTTTCTGTTTATCCTATTGAAAGTTCTTTCCAGTTACTTACCATATCAGTCTCTCTATTTTCCCCATTTGAAATAGATATATTAATCTTGTTTTCTACTTTTTAATTATTATCAGCCTGCAGCCATAGCACTGTGGCTTTCAATCCCATCAGATCTTGGAAGTTAACCAGGGTTGGCCTGGTTAGTACCTGGACAGGAAACTGCCTGGAAACACCAGATACTGTAGGCTTGGGAGAAGGCAACCCACTCCCAAAAATCAATCCGCCCTATAAACAGCAGAGAAGCACTGATGATAGTGTTTTGCCTGTTGTACATAGGGTCACTTTGAGTCAGACACCGATTTGAGGGCACCTAACAACAACAATTATCAGGCCTTTTCTCATACACTCAAAACAAAGTGTGACTCATGGCATTGTAGATTTTTTATACCTCACCCTATTCATCATCATGCAAGAAAATTATTTTGTGAACATATTTTTGAATGAATAAACAGTGATAAATAAAATGTATTTATGGACTCGTTTTTCTTCCTCCACTTACTTGCAGTAACTTCAGCTTTGACTTGCCACTGAGTTAGTTCACCATTTCACTTCTCTGTGTCACTCCTCCATACTGCTGTTCATTTCTTCTCTTAATTCTGCTAAGAAATTTACTATGATGAGACTATTTCCTTCCACTAGAGCCTTAACAACTGCAATTTCAATCCTCCAAAAAGCCTATTTTGTTGTATTTCTAAACAAAATTTCTTGGATATATTCTGGTTAAATAATATTTTCCTACCCCACTGGATGAGGTAACCAGTGATTTTCTATATGTTATTTACTTAGAAACGAAACTTTTTTTCAATAGATCCCTTTGAATTATATTTGACTTATTTTTTTATAGTCTAAAAACAAAAAAGTGTAGATATTCCATACTCTAATGTCAGTTTTTACACTTCACTTGTTCCTAATAAATTTTATAACACTGGTTGAGCTTTTTTAGGAAAAAATATCTATTCATCTTTAATAGTCATTTTATTAACAAATAGGATGAGATTACTACTTTGTATTCTTTGCAAAGCTTTGTTATTGATCAAGAATGGTTTTAGAAAATATGGCAAAACAAAAGCAATATTGTGAAAACTGGTGTTACTCTTTTTAGCTTACACCAAGAAAAAACATATAGTGAACTTTTTTTTTGTATATGCACATAATTTTTGTCTGGGCAAATCTATTATATACTTGGACACAAATCTCATTATATATGCATTTAACATAATTTTATATTACTCTTTTGCCTAACATTATGCTATAAATAATCTATTTTGGGAAATTATCTAAAATTACCATATAGTTAATTGTTTATATTGCAATTAGACCAATTTATATACCATTATTATTTATTTATTTTGCATGTACTGGGAGGTTAAAGCCAGGGATCCTGACATACTAGGCAAGAGCTCTACCATTGATATGCATCCCAAACTCCCCTTTTAATTAATTTTATTTTGAACAGACTCTTGCTAAGCTGCATACTCTTCCTCTGGCCTCAAACTTGCAATCCTCCTGCCTCAGCCTCTTGAGTCACGAGGATTACAGATGTGTGCCATGGTGCCTAACTCCAATATCATTTAGATGGAATATTAAATATTATTTTGGAAAAATATACATTTCTTAACATTGTAATTTCCTCCTTTGTCATATAGATAAAATGTATAAATTGAGGGAATTTATGGGAATAAAGTGAATCAAATTCAAAAGAATTTATTGTATATGTAACTACAACAACATATATAAATATGCTATGATACATGTATTAATATCAATACTGGCAACCTATCATTTCCAATAGTTCTTCATGTTGCTGATGACAGGATAGCTACACTATATATATTTCTTACAGAATTTTATTTCATTATTGATATGTTCTTTGTTGAATTAATTTCATATTTAGGAGTATTTACCTTTTTCTGATTATATTTTATAACTATTTTTAGAAACTATTATTAATATATAGTTGTAATGTTGAAATTGATTTATATGTGAATTCAGCTTAGAATAACATCTTTCTTAGTCCTCCTATTTTAGTCCTGTTTATATTGAAGAACATATCCCTAAAGGCTTTCTTTCATAGACAGAAAATAACTTTAGTATTCATAAGCATGAAAGTATTTCTTGGAGCTACTTACAATTTTCTGAATATATAAGATATATACTGCATATTGAATAAAAGATTGTTATTGTTGTTAGATATTTTCCAGTTGGTATCCGACTCATAGTGACCCTGCGTACAACAGGCTGAACACTATTGTCAGTGCTTCTCTGCTGTTTATAGGGTTTTCAATGGCTGATTGATTTTTGGGAGTGGGTTGCCGGCTCAGTCTCCCAAGCTTACAGCACCCGGTGTTCCCAGGAGGTCTCTCATCCAAGTACTAACCAGGCCCAACCCTGCTTAGCTTCCAAGATCTGACGGGATCAGATGTCACAGGGCTACGGCAGCACACACTGAATAAAAGATAAACACTTTAAAATATGGATATGGAGACTTCTCCTTCTGGGTCAGTATTTATGTACAGAGGGTGACACTATAAGGAAGTATGCTCCTTATAGATCAATTTTTATCAACAGAGAGTACTATGTCTTTCCATTTGTCCTTTCTCTTGGAATTCTGTTCCACAGAGGTTTGGAAAGAGGCAGAAGCTTTTTAAAAAAGCTCCAGTGATTATGGTTGGCATGAGCATTTTGTGTTGACCAGGACAGAACCAGTATATATCATGAGGTTCAGATGACATTCTATACTGAAGGAATTGTATTTTCTCAAATGTCAAAAGCAACCCTATTTGAAATACTATGAGGCTAATTCACAATATCTAAATGGGATTAAAATCCAGATTTCTGCATTTGGAATGCAAATGCTACCAGATACCTCACAAACAAAAGCATCATAATCTTCTTTTAGTTAAAATCAAATTAATCAAAAAGATATTAAATTTCTTGTCTTGGGATTTTTGTTACATTTTGTTTTACATAACCATTTATTATTTTCAAAACAAAATAAATTTTTTCCTTTCCAATATTTCAAAAAAAATTAGAAGTTCTTTATGAGACTGATAAATTATTAAGATTTGAAGTCTATCTCTACTTGATTAAAGACTTTATTTTTTAATCTTTTAAATTTTTCAGCAATAATTCTAGCACAATTTTCATAGTTTTTAATTTTTTGTGTATAATAGTTAGAAGAGTATGCTTCCAGTGTTCAATGCCTATTATAAAAATTCAAATGATAGTTATATCTTCATAGATCTTACTTTCAATACTTTTCAAAAAGGAATCATGCTTCCTTTTAAAACTTAGGAATATAACTGTTTATAACAGATTGTCATGATAAATAATAATTTTTTTTTTCTTTTCTTTACTGGACAGTTGAATCCAGGGCCTTATCCATACTTTGCAAATGCTGTACCACTGAGATACACCTTTACCCCTCTTTTTTAACTTTTATCTTGATGTAGGTCTTGCTATGGTACTTAGGCTACCTCTGGCCTTGAATTTACAATCCTCTTCCTTCCAGCTTCCAAAGAGCTGGGATGACAGACAAGCCTAGCTTTCTTTTTCTTTATTTTTTTTTCTTTATCATTTTATATGTCTTCCTTTGCATTGAATTTTGACTGACAGATTCTTTAGTGATCTATTCCTTCAATGAGAGAAATCACTGCTGTTCCTCATAGATCTTTTTCCCCTTGTACTTTGTTTCATCTGCCTTTATGTTCCCTGGTGATTTGTCGGTCTATATTCTCAAATCCATACTGCTTTCTCTCTTAATCTATTTCAAGTTTATCATCCATTTCCATCTGGTCAATTAAACTGAGTTGAACTTTTACCATCTGGTAGATAAAGCCCAAGCTTGTTCAATACAACTAATGAAAGACAAGGACTACCATTAGGGATTTTCAACCTCTAACTTCAACTACTATACTCAGCTATTCTCAGAAGAACAAACAATATATTCTAGGAACATCCTTCCTTACCTCAAGTTTACTCTCAACTTCAAGGTAAGGATCTTCCTCTGTAAATCGCCCTTCTTTATCCATGTGTTTCTTATCATTGCTGTCTAAATTTGGCTGGACCTGTTTCTAACTCCTAAGGATGTATGGCCCAACCTTCCTAAACTCCCAATCAAATGAGGAAAATTTACAGATCCTTACCTCATATGATTTACATATATTTACATATATTTACAGATCCATACCTGACATGATTTGGAAAAACACTAAATAATTTAAGCCTTTAGCATTATGCCTGGCAAATAAAGAATAATAGTAAATGTCAGT
>VMDO01041411.1:0-11198 GCA_007922755.1 Pedetes capensis
GAAAGAAAAGAAAGAGAAAAATTAGATGTTAATTCTTCCATAGAGTTTAACATAAGAATGAAAGTGGCACTTTGAAAGTTTTGGTAAAAATCCATCTGTATGTTTAATTAAATTCACTGAAACACTTTCTTTTCTTTGGAACTTTAGTTCTGATTTATGCTTTCCTGTAGTTAAAGTGATATGGAAAACACTTAAAATTCTGAATTTACCAGCTTTCACACTAGAATTGAGAAATTATCATCAAGCTATTTTACTGTTGAAAAACCATCCAAGTCAGGGATGCTTGGCTGCCAGAAGACATCAAGCAAGAAAATCAGCTGGAAGAATGTAGTGGTTGAGGATAGAACCTGTCCCACAATTTCTTCACAAGCCCAGAAGAAAAATCAGTCCAGTATGGGTAAAGATCTGAGGTGGTCAGGGCAAGTCTCATTCCTGACTTATCTTTGTTTCTCCTTTGATTAAAGTGTAGTGATTTCACACTGTCATAGAGCAAATAGAACACAACTTATGTTTCCCAATTTGCATAATTGATTTCACATAGTACCATCCATGCTTGTCATATTCTTGAAAACTATTATTCCCCTCATCAACTGAATGGTATGATGTTACATGGTCTTGATATATCATGGGGAAAATCTTATAAAGTGGGAGCAGGCTGCTGATAAACTATTGGACCCAGCAGTGTTTCTTAAACTGTGTTCCATAGATCATAGAATTCAGAACCACAAGGAATACTTCTTAAAAAGTCAAACTCCTGGCACCCTCCCCAGTCTTTCTCCTGCATCTCTAAGGAATAGGGCATGAAACCCACTTTTTCACTCTCCCTGATTCATACATACACTAAAATTACATAACCACCAGCATAAAGTATTCCTGCCTTTAGTTCAGCTCTTATAATTTCTTCCTGAGACTTTGAACCCTCAGGAACCACCTAAAGCAAAACTCAACTTGAGTGATAGCAAAACTCAACTTGAGTGATAGCTGAGCAGAAGTCGGCCAGGTAGCTGCTTCTGTTCACACTGGGACTTCAGGATGTTAACTGAATTTACATTCCTTCATCCTTACTAGTTTTCCCTTCTACTACGCTTCTTAGATGTAATTTTAAAAAACTATATAAAACAAAAGTATATACACACTGGGTCAGATTTTATCTGCATAAACTATTCTCCAAGGATTCAGATTGTACTTTTTGAAAGTCATGTTAACTCTTTCAGTTCATATGCCCATTATCTTCTTAATTATTGCTTCAGTGTATCAATCCTCATGGCCTAAAAGAATCATATAACTTTCTAAATGTGTATTTCCTAATTCTATGGGGCAATTTATATATGGAGATTTTGCACATGAAATAATTTTACAGATAATTTGTCACATGTTTGAGGGTAGTTGTTAGCTCTCTTTTTGTAATACTAATCATCTGGATAAAAAAATAATACATCTAGACACTATCGAAAGTGAAAGTTCAGCTCTCAGAATGGAAGAAAATATTTGTAAATCATACATCTGATAGGGGATTAATATCCATAACATATAAAGAACTCCTACAACTCAACAACAACAAAAACCTAATTCAAAAAAGGGTAAAGGAGTTAAATAAACATTTCATCAAAAAAGCTACATAAATAGCCAATAAGAACATAAAAAATTCTCACCATCATTAACAATTAGAGAAATTAAAATCAAAGCCACAATTACATACCACTTCACACCTCTTGGGCTAGGGTTTAGCTCAGTTGGTAGAGCACTGCTCTGTATTCTCTGAGGCCCTGAATTCAATCCCTAGCACTGCAAAAATGGGAGAAGCATGTAGCAGCCCACTCCTGAAACAATTAACCATTGAAAACTCTAGAAGGGTCACTATGAGTCAGACCCGACTTGAGAGCACCTAACAACAACAACAATCATACCCATTATGATGAAAATAAGAAATGTTTGCAAGGATGTAAACAAATTGGAACCCTTATGCATTGCTGGTTGGGATATAAAATGATGCAGCCACAGTAAAACAAATAAACAAAAACAGTATGTTGAATCCTCAGAAAACTAGAAATAAAGTTATCACATGATCCAGTAATTCCGTTCCCAGATACATATACAATAGAGTTGAAAACAGGGACACAAACAGATACATGTACACCAATGTTCATAATAGCATTATTTATAATAGCTAAGACGTGGAAATAAGCCAAATATCTATCAGCAGATGACTAGATAATTAAAATATGGTATACATACAATGGAATATTATTCAGCTTTAAAAATACATAAAATTTTTACATGTATTTATTGTACAAACCAGGGGAGTTCATTATGACATTTCTGTTCTTTGAACATTATTCCTATTCTTGGAGTTCAATCACCCCCTTCATTGTTCTTTATTATTCTTCTCCTCCTCTCCCTCCTTCCTCCTCTGAAATACAGATATTCTGATACATTTTACAACATGGATGAGCCTAGGAAGCATGATGCTAAATGAAATAAGCCAGACACAAAAAGACAAATATTGTATGATTTCACTTACATGAAGTACCTAGAACAGGCAAGTTCGTAGAAACAGAAAGTTATAGAAGTTACCAGGGGCTAGGAACAGGAGAGAATGGAAAGTTACTATTTTAATGGATGCAGAGTTTCTGCTTGGGATGATGAAAAAGTTCCAAAAATGGATAGTAATAACTATTGCACAGCATTGTGATATAGTGAATGTCACTGAATGGTATGATTAAAATGGTTGAAATGAGCAGGCTACCATGTTGCAAGATTGCAATCCCCATTCACTTGGAGGTGGAGACAGGAGAATCAGGAGTTTGAGGACAAAAGCTCCCTGTGCAACTTAATGAGACCCTGTCTCAAAATAAAAATAAAAAATTGGCTAGGGGTGTGGCTCAGTGGTAGAGTACTTGCCTAGCATGAATGAGATGCTGGCTTCAACCCTCGAGTACTAAAAAAAAAGAAAGAAAGAAAAGAAAAAGAGAAAATAGTAAGTTCTGTGTTACATATACATTTTGCCACAATAAAAATGGACAAAGTATTTTTTTAATTAATGGATTTAGACTACAGAAATTGTACTATATAGGTGCTTTATTTAGTTGTTAACAAGAATAGAATTAGGAAATTAGATAAAATATAAAGAACATTTCTGAAGTTGTCCATTTTCCTTCAATTTTTGAGTGGCATAGTCTTCAAGAATATCAGCTAGAATATGAGCAAAAGTATTTCATTTACCTTGCTTTATCTCTTTATGTGAACACCTTCTGTATTATTGGAATAAGTAATTGTACAATTAAGTTATAGAGTGATAACAATATTATTCACAGAGCCAGTATGTATTTTATTACTTGCTACTCCCGTTATGTAAATTATATATGCTGAATAAATATATATTTTATCAGCCTTGCACCTCTTGAGAAATAGACAATTTACCTACAAATTTCCATGAGGAGTTAGTTCCCTTCTGTATGCAATATACTAGTTTCTTAATGTAAATGTATGGTTATATTTCCTTGAAGTCCCCTCAGAGATGGATGAAAATGATAAATTAGCTGTTGTTACAAGATCCGTATTTTTTTTCTTTTTTCATAATTACAAAAGAAATTTCAAAGATAAAACTTCCATGTATTCTATAATGGTAGAAAATATTAAAACACACTCATAAATTGGTACAAAAGATCTGTAACTAGATAAACTGGGAGAATTGATAAACAACATGAAGTATGCCTTTGTTTTATTACCTGAAGGAAATATTCACAGTGACACAATCATTTCTTTTGCAATGTAAGAAAGTTATTGTTTCTATATTAAGTTAGAACTAGTACTATAAAATCTGGAGTGTTGATTATTATTTCCTCTGGGTTCATATAAACCATTTTAATATACTGACGTGGTTAATATTTCACTAAATATTTATTTCTAACAAAATTATAATTCAAATACATCACTGCTTTAGTACCCTGAGCAATTTTCCCTTAAAATTACTATCAGCCCTTGTTTTTTTTCTGTGATTACACTACCTTTTCTTTGTTTTTGCTTTTTTTTACATAAAATACATGTAGTATAAAGTTAAAGCACTTCAAATGAATTCTGTAAATAATTTAGACTGGAGAGAGTGACTGAGAATTTTCCAGAATTTAAACAAATGCATAAATAAAAGCATAAATCTTTATATTGCATTTTTTTTAAAAATGGTTGCAATCAAATTTCTTGTCCCATACCTCTGTCCAAACCCCCTAAAAGGTGAAGTCTGTTGTCCCTCCCCTGAGACTGTGTGGACCTTTGTGACATCCCTGACTAACAGAGTACAATAGAAGTGGTAAGTTCTAAGGCCAGATCACAAAATGCAATCATTTACCACCTAATTCTCTTTTGCCATGTTTGTCCTCAGACACCAGACATCATTCTTGAGTTGGCCACAGACAGATCAACGCAGAGAGGAAGCCAAGCCTTCAGAGTTAGCCCTATCTGAGCGCCAGGCTGACAGTCAGCACCAAGTGGCTAGCTGCATGAGTGAACCCGGTTGGACACAGTTTCTCCATTGCTCAGTTAAGCTACCCCAGCTGACACCATATGGAGCAGAGACAAACCCTCCCTACCAAGCTCTGCCCACATTGCATTTTTGTGAGCAAAATTATTATTGTTGTATCAAGCCACTAAGCGTTTGGTGTTTTATATACAACACTAGGTAACTGAAGCACACCTGAATACTGAGTGATTACTATCCGTAGACTTTCACTGAAAAAATTGTTAGAAAACACATCGAGGAAAAAGAAAAGCCAATCAAGAAGAAAGGAATACATGTAAGAAGAGATGGTAAGCAAAGAGTTGGTATAATTTTCTAATGTATCTAATTAACTATTAACCAAAAATTCAATGTCATTTATTTATATTGAGAAACAAAAATAGGAGAGTACAATGGAGACAATGTAAAAGATAGATTCACAGATGGTGTGCTAAGTTTATTTTATTAAATATCTTAGTTATTTCTAGAAAATACAAAGTTAAATGTACAGAAAAATATGTGACTCAGAATCTCTCATTCATTGCTAGTGAAACTATGACTCAATATGACCACTTAGAAACAAATTCAGCATTATTTTATTTAAAAGTATAGAATAATTTTGGAAAATGTTTTGACATAATCTTGTAGAGTTACCATACTTACCTTACAACACATATATATTCTGCTTCTGAATATATTTTGACAAAATTCTTTTATGTTCATAGCAGCAGTGTCCATCATAGCAAAATTCTGGAAACAATTCAAATGCCCATGGGTAAAAAAATTGTTTATTCTCATAGCAATGAAAATGAGTGAATTTTGAATCCCTATACAACATGGATTGATATTCATAACATGATATTGAATAGAAAAAAGCAAGTCTCTTTTAATACCCTCTTTGTAAAATGTGCTCTTTTTATATAATTTCTTTTTTATAAAGCTCTTCTTATAAAGTCTGAGAGTATGCAAAATCAAAATATATAGCATTCTCTTATGCATGTATTTGTGATAAAAAAATACTTCAATGTTTTTAAATAAAATTATAAAAATATGTTTTTAAAAGGCAAAGGAATGATAAAGATAGACTTCAGAACAGTGGTTATCTATGGAGCTTGGTGGAAGGGGCACAGGTAGAGAGATGAGGTAAGGGAGAATGCATGGGTAGATATAAATTAGCAGTACTATTTTGATTCTTGGTTTTTGTGGGTATTCCATAATACCAGTTTTGAACGAAGGATAAATAAAATAAATTTTAAAAATAAAATAAAAACTAAGATAAAACAATGAAAGATTATCACAAATGGTGACAATGTTATGGTTAATTCAATTTTGTTTACCTGTGATCCAAGTAAAATAAAATATGTAGACAAAAATCAGTAAGAATAACTACAAAACTGCCAGGAAAAATAAAATAAAAGTTAAAAGGGGAAAAACCACCCCCCTCAATCCCAATCCTTTACTTTGTATGTGTGTTTCTTTTTTCATTATAGATTGTATAACACTTCTTTACCCACTGGTTACTGGAAACCCGTGACCTACACAGAGCCTCCTTCACCACCACCCCAAGTCCCAAAAGGATTAGGAGGAATCTCATCACTCAACTTCATGTACCACCTTAGGAAATGGGGCAAAAGGGTTTTATTTGTCTTGTTTGAGTCTGTATTTTTGAAAATGAAAGTTCCAGTGACCATCAGCATTAATGCTATTGCACCTTAGAAACACATGGCTTAAGAGGCATGTTAGCAGAAACCAGTCTGAAGATGTCACTCAACAAAAACATTTCCAGAAGCTTAGCACTTAATTGGCCTTATTAGCACCATCTGCTCATCAGTCTTGCTTGTGGAAAAGTGTTTTCATCAGATATCAACAAGTTGAAAACAAGGCAGATCACCACACTTTGCTTTGAATTGACACCACATTTTGCCTGCCTCTTATCACGGTCTTAAATCATCACATTAAATAAGTGAGTCAAATCATAGCACTTACATTACACTTTAAACTTTGGTTTTCTCTGTGATCCATGGAGCATGTGTATATGTTCAGAAGTTCTTTTCTCCTGACCTGCCTCCCTCAAATTGCTTAGCTGGACATCTGGAGAAATCTTCTTTTAGTGGCAGTATTCAAGCAAACCTTATTCACACCCTCCTTTTATTCCCCTTACAAATCTGGGTACACTAAAACATCAGATGTAGAAAAGTTATACGTAGAAACGTGCAGAAATTACAATCATATGCTGGGTGATGATTTGAAATAAAAATTACTCCTACTGTTTATATAAGCATTCTCCTGACAGCCTTTGGACAACTAAAAACAGTAAAAGAGTTTACTATATGGATTTCCTACTTTATATGTCTACTTTAATATTTTGAGTTTAGCCATAGTTCATTTTAAAGATATACTATAAAGTAAATAAATATTATAGTTAATCATTGCAATATTCATTTCAGAGTTTGACTCAAAAGTTAAGAGGTGTTAAAATTAAGTTTTTACCTCTTTGGATTTGTATAATATTTTTAACATGGAAAAGTATAACATTAAAAATGATAATTTGTCTAGATAGCAATTTACTTGGAGCAAATAAAACACTTATTAAAATTAGAGAATATAAACAGCAGCTTAATTTCTTAGCCATTTTGGCTAAGAAGTCATCTTTAATTGTTTATTTTAGTTTTTATTTTATTTTTAGTGTAATTGTCTATGTTGTTGTTGTTGTTGTTAGGTGCTGTCGAGTCGGTATCCAACTTATAGCGACTCTCATAGGATTTTCAACAGCAGACTGTTTTGGGATTGCCTTGGGAGTGGATTGCCAGGTCCTTCTCCCATTTTTGCGGTGCTGGGAATTGAAATCGGGACCTCAGAGATTGCAGCGCAGCACTCTACCAACTGAGCTAAATCCCAGCCCACCAAATTAATACTTTTTATTGAAAAAATAGAATGACAAACAGGAAAAATGAGACTATCCTGGGAGCTCTGTCCAGAACATTAAAAACTCTACATGGCGAAAAGAACAAAAACTAGATTTACAGAGATGTAAATTTAAATTTGTTCCCTTTTTCTTATGAGGAAAGCACATGCATATGTGTACGAGGAGGCACACAGGCACACACACACACTTGGAGTTTAGAATATACTACAGCCTCAATCGTGGCAACCAAATATAGCATTTTTATACATGGATAAAACCAAAGGAAATTACCAAAAGAGTTAAAAGCTCTTGTGTTTTCAATCTATAAATTGTTAAATAATTGTACCTTCCTCCTTAAAATTATTGTGCTAGTTATAGAATGTCAAAAGATCTGGCATGTACTGAATAAACAGCTGCCATTGTTATTGTAAAACATGCTCTGGAAATGTGTAAATACTTATCACAAACAAGAGTCGAGACTATTTCAGTAGAGTTCTCTGATTCCCCTTTCCATAGCTAACAATTTTGATAATTCTTACCAAACATATTATTAGTTTTACTTTAACATCCAGCAAAGCCTTCCTGAGACTTACTAAAAAGGGCTCATATTATGAGAACATCATACTTACACAAAAATAATATAGTGCATTCATTAGTCTAACACATAGTAAATACACAAATAGTTTAAACGAACTACATTCACACATTTTATGTTGCTTCATTTTTAATTTTAAAATTTGTGAAAATATGCAATCTGCTAATCTGCAAAAGATTATTTTACAACAATTAGTACAATATAATATTTCATCTCATATTTAACAGTTCTGGGTAGAATTATATTTAAATAAAGAGAAATATTTAAAGTATACATTTAACTCACTGAAATGGAAAATGTGTTGTTTATTGAGAAAATAAAACATCTATTTAAAACTAGTCTCAACATTATCTATTTGGTACTCCTGCCAAAAATATTTAATGTAAATCTAACTATGAGAGAAAAAGTTATCCAAATTGAGGAACAATTACAAAACAACCATGCTAGTCTCTTTGTGAGATCAATGTTACTAAATACTAGAAAACCTGGGCAGTTGCTCTAGAAGAAACAGATTTTCCAACCAAATACTATGTAGGGTCTGTGCCTGGATCCTGAATCAGTGGGACCAATGATCTGTATAGGATTTTTTTTTTTTTTTTTTTTTTTTTTTTTTTTTTTTTTTTTTTTTTTTTTGCGGTACTAGGAGTTGAACCCAGGGCCTCGTGCTTGCATGCTTTGCAGGCAAGTGCTGGACCACTGAGCTGCACCCCCGGCCCTTTTTTTTTTACTTTTTGAGACAGGGTCTCGCTAAATTATGCAGACTTCCTCTGGTCTCGAATTTGGGATCCTCCTGGTTCCGCCTCCCAAACTGCTGGGATTACAGGCGTGCTCCACCATGCCGAGCCTGTATAGGATATTTTTGGGACAACTGAGAGAATTTGAAAATAGACTACCTATAAAACAACAGGGCTGGGATTTAGCTCAGTTGGTAGAGCGCTGCACTGCAGTCTCTGAGGTCCCCAGTTCACTGCAAAATGGGAGAAGGACCGGGCAACCCACTCCCAAGGCAATCCCGAAACAATCTGCCATTGAAAACTCTATGAGGGTCGCTATGAGTCGGACACGACTCGACGGCACCTAACAACAACAACAACATAAGACAACAAGGGCCTGGGATTTAGCTCAGTTGGTAGAGCGCCACTCTGCAGTCTGTGAGGTCCCAGGTTTGATTCCCAGAACCACAAAAATGGAAGAAGGATGTGGCAATCCACTCTTGAAACAATCCCGAAAAAATCAGCCATTGAAAACCCTATGAGGGTCGTTATGAGTCGGACATGACTTGATGGCACCTAAAAACAACAACAACTTAAGACAACAATAGTAGGTTCACGTTAAATGTGAGTATGTTAATAGTTTTGTTAACATGTAGACTGTCTCTGTTCTTGAGAGATATGTGCTGACACACCAGATGTCTACAACTAACTTTTGGGGGGCAGGTGCTAGAAATTGAACCCAGGACCTAACACATGCTAACCATGCACTCTACCACTGAGCTATACCCCCAGCACCAGCAATTAACTTTTAAAATGGATCAACCAAAGATAAATAAATAGGAAGAAAGGAAAGAAATATGGCAAAATGTTAACAATTTTTGAATGTATGTGTATAGTATGTGGTTGTTTATTGTACTATTTTTCAACATTCCCAATAAGTTTAAAAATACAAAATCAGCTCCTTGGGAGGAGAAAAGAAATGAGTAGGGGAGGGGAGAGCAAACAAGAGTGTATTGGGAAAGAAGTGAATATGACCTAAGTACATGGTGTACATGTATGAAAATGTCATAATGAAACCCAGTATTTTGTAAATGAATATATGCTAATAAAACAGAAAAAAACAAACGTCTGTTTAAAAAATAAATGTAGAGAATTATAGGTGTCAAAAATATATAAAATCGGGAGTGAAAGAGCTGAGCTATGTAATTTTGAAAGCATAGTACATCTTTAACAATAAGTGACTGCTATTTCCTTCTTTCTCACGGATACCCTTTTACCAGTATGTCCCTTAATGGTACTGGTTATTGGCTAAATTGTTAGGTCAATGCTCTGGGTCTGTGATGTGATGCAGAAATCACTCATGTAGAAATCCACTGTAGCCATTGTCACATTTTCTTTCATAAGAAGAGATTTATTTTGAAGTGCATATGATTTATTTAATTCAAATCACCTGCATACTTTTTGTCTTTTAATTTTCCAAACTAGAATTCTTATGTTATCCTAATTAAAATTAAAATTTTACATAGCTTATGGAGAGGAATTTTTTGGTGTTGTTTTGGTTTTGTTTGTTTGTTTGTCTGATTTTTGAGACAGGGTCTTGCTAAATTAAGCAGACTGCCTCTGGTCAAACTTGCGATCCTCCAGCCTCCACCTCCTGAGCTGCTGGGAATACAGGCATTCGCCACTGCACCCTACAAGAGGAACTTTATTAAAAATAAAATACTTTCTGTTTCTCAGTTTTCTAACTGGAAATTGAGGGAACACTACCTGCCTCACAGGATTTTTGTGAAGATTAAGTGAATAGAATGTATGAAAAAAACTGAGCCCAGAGTGTGGCATTCAATAAACTTACTGACATTCAATAAGTTGTAACAATTATTATTACCCTAACCTTAACTTAAGCCAAAGACTCTTTTTTGGTAAGAAAAATAGGTACTGTGCATGAGAATTCACAATTAAGCTCAAATTTATCATTTCTAGTGACAAGAAGTATGTAAAGCCTCATATTTTATTGTAAAGAAAATAACCTCTATTATAGAGGTCTATAGAGGTCTATAACATTGCCTGGTCAGTAAAAAGATGGTATTATGGACATTCATGGGGCTGGGGTTTAGCTCAGTTGGTAGAGTGCTGCTCTGAACTCCCTCAGGCCCATGGTTCTATCCCTGGCACCACAAAAACTGGAGAAGGATGTGGCAATCCATTCCTAAAGCAATCCTGAAACAATCAGCTATTGAAAATCCTATAAGGGTCACTATGAGTCAGACCTGACTCGATGGCACCTAACAACAACAACAACGTGGACATTCATAGATACTATTAAAGTACTGTAATGAATTATAACTATAGTCTTTAACACTAAATATTTCTTAAAGAATCTCTCCTCTGGCCAATAAGGTTAATACACAAAGATCCTTTTTTTTTCTTTTTCTTGTCATCAGCCTAATAAATACAAATAATACATGATTAATAAATGTTTCCAGATTAAAGGTA
>VMDO01041412.1:0-11230 GCA_007922755.1 Pedetes capensis
ATCATACTATGTTTCTTTTGAATTTCTTTCAGTTTTTTTTAAAACCTGATGGTAACAGAACCTTTTGAAGTAGCTATATGTAAATTGTCAGATAATAAATAGCTTATCCTTTGGGATTTCATCTTGAGTAAATGCTCCTTAAAATACCTAAAAATCTTCTGGTATTTCATTACAAAAGTATCTATATATGTCTTATAGTATACTGGTCAAGTGTATGTAATTAAATTATGGAAACATGATTTATTAATATATTATAGCTTAATCATAGAAAATATACACAGAACAGCAGGCATGTATATTGTTATGGTGCATTTTTGGTTTATATTTACTTTGTGCTAAAACAGTTGAGGTAGTTTTATTTTAAAGTGGTCTGAATAGTAGCAAACAGTGATGGCTTTCTGGAGGAATTTCTTTTGAAGAAAAGAGTTAACATAATAAAGTGAATGTTGTAATGTAGATTATAATGTTGTTGTTAGTTGCCTTGGAGTGTTGTCCCACTCATAGTGGCCCTCATAGGGTTTTCAATGGCTGATCCTCTCGGGATTGCCTTGGGAGTGGATTACCTCTTCTTTCTCCCATTTTTGCGGTGCTGGGAATCAAACCTGGGACCTCAGAGACTGCAAACCTGTGCTTTACCATCCCTGCCCCATACATTGTTGTTGTTGTTAGGTGCCATTGAGTTAGTATCCGACTCATAGCGACTCTCATAGGGTTTTCAATGGCTGACTATTTCGGGATTGCCTTGGGAGTGGATTGCCAGGTCCTTCTCCCATTTTTGCAGTGCTGGGAATTGAACTCGGGACCTCAGAGACTGCAGTGCAGTGCTCTACCCACTGAGCCAAATCCCAGCCCGCCCCATACATTATAATAGCCCATTTTCATTGGCACTATTCTTGATTAAAAAAAAATTATTATGAAATTATCTGAAGCCGCCTGGAAATTCTCCCGGGATTCCTAGTCAGTGCTGGTACAGGCAGACAGGGAGGTACACATTTCTTTGAAACCTAAGTGTTATTTCATTATATAGAATCATATCTGACCTGTTTATACCAGGCGAGATTATGAAGAAATTATCTCTTTCTAGTTCAATTTGTTGATTATTTAGTTTGATAGAAAAAAAATGTGGTGAACTCCTAGTAACTGAATTCTGTAAAAGATGGTGCTTATTTTAAGAAAGTAAAAATAGAAAACTTTGAAGTTAAATAAGCTGTTGCAAAGAACTTTAAATTTTCATAGTAAAACAAATACTGAGGCTCAAGAGTGGTGTAACTCAAGCAAGGAAGATAATTTGTGAAAGAAAGAGTCTTATATTAGAATGTAAAGTTCTTGAAATTTTAGTATGTGGCCGTGGGGAATCATTTTAGTATCTGATTAAAAGTAACTGATAATAATTACTGAGGATATACTTATATGTCAACAAATGTAGCAGTGGAGTATTAGGTAAGCAAGAAGCAGAGTCCTTAGTGGATAAATGGAGGATGTTCACTGGCATATTTTGAAAATGAGAAGTGAGCCTCGTTCATTTGGTAGTTTATTTTCTTTGTATTGCTGCAATACTTTGAAAGAAGTCCTTAGTCATAAATAATTTAAAAATAACATTAAAAATTAAGATAATTGAATGATACAGAATAAGAAAGACATGGAGTTCCTCCTAACAGGGAACAATTGTGTTTCCTTTATATGGAAAGAGATTGGAAATGAAATAATCATCTTATTGCTTTATTCACAGTATTATTTTCAACCATTTTCAGGTGTCACCCTAAGTGAGTGGGAGTGGAACTGGACTAATTTTTAAAAAAATCCCTTTACAAAAGAATCTAGGGCAAAATTAATGTTCTGTTTTTATCAACTCTGGTCAACAAAGCGTCAGTGTTATTAAGTCCAGCAGCATCCTGTCCCATTATCAAATCTCTGCCATTTATGTCCTTTTATTACTGCTGTGAGTTTAAAAGTTTAGTTGGTTTTGAGCTTTTAAAAATAATTTTGTGGCCAGAAGCTGCGGCACATGCCTATAATCCTAACAACTCCAGAGGCTGGCATAGGAGGATTGCAAATTCAGGGATAGAGGCAGCTTGTGCAATTTAGGGAGATCCTGTCTCAAAATTAAAAAAAGAACAGGGGTGAGGCTCAGCAGTAGAGCACTTGCCTAGGATGTGCATGAGGTCTTGGGTTCAACCCACCCAGAACTACAAATAATAATAATAATAATAATAATAATAATAATAAAATGATTATGAATATAATAATTATTTTGTGTCACATGCCTGTATTCCCAGCACTTGGGAGGTAGAAGGAGGGGGATTGCAAGTTCAAGGCCAGCCTGGATTTATAGGCTACATAGCGAGACCTTAACTCAAAAAAAGAAAAACAAACTAAAAATTAAAAATCAAAGGAAAATTGGAATTGAATATACTTTAGTTTATTAGTAAATAGTGTTTCCAGGTGATTTAATTAGAAACATAATTTTTCTTTTTATAGTCTGTCCTTCAGGCTGATTTCCCTATTTTTCATGAGTGTATTGGCTTAACGTTTTTAGACTAGTTATTTGGGTTTAAGGGAATTTGTACATTATTTTGAAGCCCAAATAAACGGCTAATACTTAGCAGCAAGATTTTGAAAGGAAAATTCAACTACATTCATTTCTGGAAAGGGACAATGTAAAAAAGTGTCAGTCATAGTGGTAATTTTATTTACTTAAATATTAAACTTTGTGATTACCTTTACATTTTAATGTACCCTCCATGTTATACATCAGTTTGTGGAGAGATTTGTAGACAACACATGGAATATCTTTATTTATTGACCTTGAAGAGAAACCTTTTGTACAAAGTTTTAAAAAATTTATGAAGTATTCATCATTTTTTAAAATAACATATCTTTGGCAAGCCTATGAGTTTACCTTAGGAGCTTATTTCAAGATGTTAGTTAGGATGTTTTTGATTAATTTTATGAAAATGGAGTTGGCTAAGCTGGCTGAAGTATTCTTAGCCATTTTTCAATTGTTCATTTCCAAATCATCTTAATGAGCTTTGAGTTCTGTTTTTGAAGTAAACTTGATAATGAAACCATATTTTTTGGGAAAAATACAGTATTTCTTGTAGAAAGAAACTTTTCAAAATCATTTCAGTATGTGTTTTCACAGCCTATGACATCTTAGAGATTTTTAGTAAATATTTCTTGTGTAAATTGAGTGGCCCACTTTGTCTCCAATTAATACAGTGTCAATAAAATTCAAAGCTCATTAGGTTACATGGGTGGGAAAAAAACCCAACACTGAGGACTTACTCTGAGTCATGCACTGTTTCAGGTGCTTCATGCGTGAACATCATAGAAAGACTGCAGACTGATCTAATTAATGTTTCATGTTTGAAGTTTTTAAAGTTTCATTCTTATAAATAATATGTTTTGATAATTGGATTATAATTATTCAGTGTCAGTTCTCTTATGTCAATCAATATCTTTGGAGAGACCCCTGTTGAAGATTTAGTCTGTTTTGATATTCATATGAATACCTACAAACAAATTCCTCTTTTGCATGGAAAGCATGTTTCTGTTCTTAGATTTCAGGTCACTCTCTCATGTGAAGAATTAATGTATTTTCTCTCATTAGATAAGGTGGGAGCATACTGGCTTTGTTTATGGTAGATGATAAACTGCCAGGAAGCTCAGAGCTACATTTAATGTTCACGTGTTATACTCATCTTGCTTTGGGAATCTCTATAGAATTAAATGCCTCTTTAGGCCTTTATTGTTTTCTGACTTTAAACCAGTCTGTTATTGATATGCTTTTATGTCACTCATAGTTTTTATAAAGTTAGGCATAATACAGATTATATAGGTGGTGGTTGTTGTTAGGTTCCATCGAGTCAGGTCTGACTCATAGTCACCCTCATAGGGTTTTTAATAGCTGATTGTTTCAGGAGTGGATTGCCATGTCCTTTTCCCGTTTTTGCAGCATTGGAGATCAAACCAAGGGTCTCAGAGAGCACACAGCAGTGCTCTACCAACTGAGCTACACCCCAACCCCAGATTATATAGGTAGTTATCATTAATTAATATGCTCACTCTTAAAAGTGTACATATTTTAAGTTATATAATTAAGACATTTTAGGAAAAGACAGATAAGCAAAAAGAAAATTATATAAATCTGCATGCAAAGCTGGTTTTAAAATGTGTAAGTAAGCAGATAACCTTTAGAAGTAGATGTATACACTGTTTTATACACTTTTCACACTTATTGTGTTATAAACAATTGTCCATTTTAATAAATATATAACCTACATAAGTTGTAAGACTCGACAGTATTTTAGTGTAAGAGAGCCTCTGGATTAATTAGGTTGTTTACTGTTCTTGGATATTTATGTTGTTTCCAGTTTTTGTCATTATGAACAACATGGTAGTAAATACTCTTAAAGGTAAATCTTTGCACATATCTTTAATTATTTCTTTAGGATAAATCATGAGAAATGAAATTGCATTGTTAGAATCTTCACATATTAAAGGCTTTCTGTTCGTAGTTCCAAAATTGCCCTCTAAAATGTATATTTCAACTTACACTCTACATGAGCAGTTTCCACTTTTATCCTTTCCCTGAGCACATGAACACTGATTACTTTTTTTAAGCAGCTTCATTATCAGATACTATCATATCAAAAACAATTTATACTGACAAATTGACATTTTTGGGATGCTAAGACAATTAATGGGAGAAGGACCACGCAACCCACTCCCAAAACACAATCAGCCATTAAAAGCCCTATGAATAGCAGAAAACCCTATGAATAGCAGAGAAGCACCACAATAGTATTTCTCCTGTTATACATAGGGTTGCTATGAGTCTGATACCAACTCAACAGCATGTAACAACAACAAGAAGATAATTAAACTGGGACATTTTTTATTGTTCAGATGATTTTGATTGATTTGGTTAATTAAGTTAGTGGACCTTTTGTTTTTTGCTAAATGCTACAAATTTGAATATTTGGTCCAAGTAATATTTAGTTCAAGTAATATTATTTTTAATATTATTTTTTATTTGAGGACTTGCTCAGGTTAGCTTTGGAATAAACTAAGAATTTAGCTGTCAGATTTATTCTTACCACATGTATAGTGCCTAGTTGCACAGAAACAATGTATGGATGGATCCAGGAATACAAGAAAATACTATGTGCATTGGCATGAGAATGAGGGAACCGAAGGCACTTGAAAGGGACAGTAGGTTGTCTGGCTTGGTTTAACTGGATTTTGGTATGGTGGTTTGGTTGTTTCTAATACACCGAGGGATTAATGAGTACCTGTGGAATTCATGCTTTGGGCTTTTTGGGGAACCAGTGTTCCCTGTCTTTGGTGGAAGTGGAAAGGTTTTTTGCTAACTTGAAACTGACTCAGGTATCTAGAGGCCCTGGCAAGATTACAAGCCTGAGGGTCCTTAAAGTTATCAGTGTAATCAGACTGCTGCTGGGTGATTGGGGTTAGGGGTAAAAGTTAAAACATCAGCTTATTTTTAGAGGGTGGCACCCAGCTACCAGCATAAACAAAAAGTAAGGTACTAGTGGAAAACCATGTTGAAACCTGCCGGATAACTCTCTTCTTAATTCTGCCTTTTACTGTGATCTCAAGACAGCACAGGGGCTAACAGCATTTTATCACTTGAAAGTTAGAGGACAGTATGTATTTTGATTACACATGCTGTGCTTATATTATAATATTAAGCTATCTATTTGTTGATGTTGTTAGGTGCCGTTGACTTGGTATCTGACTCATAGCAACCCTACATACAGGAGGCGAAACACTACTGTCAGTGCTTCTCTGCTATTCATAGGGTTTTCAGTGGTAGATTGAGTTTTGGGAGTGGGTTGCCGGGTCCTTCTCCCAAGCCTACAGTCTCTGGCATTCCCAGGTGGTCTCCCATCCAAGTACTAATCAGGCCCGACCCTGCTTAGCTTCCGAGATCTGATGGGATCGGATGCCACAGGGCTATGGCTGCAGGCAAGCTATCTATTTAGGGCCATTTAAAAGCAAGTAGGAAACCTGCAAATGATACTAAGGGGGCACTTTGTATTTCACAATTTAGCAGTTGCTAGTTACTTAGTTCCAAGTTGGGATCATTCATATTATACATCTTACATTGTATTTATGTATATATACATATTTAGCATTAGTGACAAAATGCCTGTTAGGTGAGACTGACTATTTTTCCTAATGATATATATGTGCTTTTAATTCATAAATAAATTCAGTCAGGGACAATGAAAGTTTTGCTAAAAGCATACACATATTTTTATGTAATAGAAACTCTAGGTGTTTTGCTTTAACCTTTGGTATTCAGATACATGAAGTGATATGTAGGGGTGATGACCAAGTCATTTATAAGGTTGGACCCCAAGTCCAAATATATTCCATCCAGGACACTGCTGTTTCTGTTGTATGGTACCAGCTCTATGGCTTCTAATGGTTAGAAAGTACTTATTGTCATATTTTGAACAGTTGACAAATACAGAAGTAATTAGAAATTGGACAGGCCTTGTAATTGCTTGGCTCAGACACTTATTTAGGTCTAGAGTTTAGCCCTTGCATAAATGGTTTAAGCTCTCCAGGCCTGCTCCTGTTTTGGCTGTAGCACATTTCCAGAAACATCTCAGGTCAGTGTCCCCAGATGCTTCTCTTGATGAGAAGTCACAAATGGTGCTAATGACCATTTGTTGGTTTTCGAAATCTGTCTGAGAAAGAGAAAGGGAAGGAGAAAGAGAGGGAGGTGGGGCACTGGGAATTTTGAATCTGAGAATGCCAAAATACCTATTCTCTTCATATTTGTTAGGATGTGATTGGAGTACTAAATCTAAATGTAATAAAGAACAAAGTAATGCTTTAGAGATATCCTAAGAATTTGCATTTTGATGTTTTAATATAAAAAGCAGCTTCCTGAAATTTCTATAGGGAATTTTTAGTTGGTAATAGAGATTTCTGATGGGCATAAAAGTAAATTATACAATAAGTAAAAGACTAGCAGCTGTATTGTTTTCATATATATCACTTCACTTTGCATATAAGCAACTTTCAAAAGATGACAGTCGTTGTGTGCATCAAATTCAGAAAGATTACATATATTTATTGTTGGATTTACACTGTTCTTTAAAAACAGCCTAAACTTACTATTTATAATCAAGGCTAGCATGAACATGTTGCTACTTTTGATAATTTCATCATTTTATTCTGATAATGGATGGTTGAGATAGTTAATAGTAGTGATGCCAAGTGTTAGTCTGAACTGGTAGTGATGAGATAGAAGATCAGATCTGTGGATTTTGTGAAAGCATTAATCAAGTTTGGATTAAGTAGCCTATTCTGCTGTTCAGATTGCAAAGTGTGGTAGAAATGCTGTGTTGAGATTTTTGCATTTAACATGTGGGTTTTTAAAATCTTCTCTGAATCTCTAGGATATTTGTCACCTTTTATGATCACCAAAGTTATGAGACATGTGTGTCTTCTTTATCGAGGTTATAGATTTTTTTTAATCTTAGATTACTTAAAATACTCCAATATTCCTTTTCTACCTCTTCTTCTTCCTCCTCCTGCTTTTCCTCCTCCTGCTTTTCCTCCTCCTGCTTTTTCTCCTCCTCCTCCTCCTCCTCCTCTTTTTGTCTTACTGAGGGTTGGACCTTGGTCCTTACTCACCTACTGATCTGCACCCCCCAGCCCCTCTTTATTTTTATTTTTTATTTTGAGACAAAGTCTCCATATGTTGTGCAAGCTGCTTCTGGCCTTGGACTTGTGATCTTCCTGCCTCAGCCTCCCAAGTTGTTGGGATTACAGGCATGTGGCATAGTACTTTGGCTAAAATATTCCTTCTTTTCTACATGTTTTTTGAAGTATTTCTCAGAGACTATACAGTTTTTTCTTTTCCCTTCACCACACAACCTTCATTGAAGGTGTAAATGGGAAAATAGCCATAGAACACAGAGAAATGTTACTAATTAAATTCTATTTCTTATCTATTTTTAACTTAAAAAATTTAGGTCATTTTGTTTGGTTCTTTGGAGTGTCTCAATGTGTGAATATTTTCTAAATTTATTCACTGAACACTTTTATTGCTGTTTTTTGTATGTGGTATGAACATAGAACTAGAATAATAATATAGTGCTTCTCTGTCAGGAGGTTTTCAATGGCTAGTTGTTTTGGGAGTGGCTCGCCAGGTCCTACTCCCTAGTCTGTCTTAGTCTGGAAGCTCATCTGAAAACCTCTCCACCATGGGTAACCTTGCTCATGTCCGAGGTTACAGTGGCAGAGCTCTCAGCCTCATCACAACACGCAAGCCCCCACAGTGCGGCAAACTGACAGACGTGTGGGGGCTCTGGTGCTTATTTGAGCTTATAAGCTGGGTATATTCTCAGCTTTTTGGTCTGTGTGATTCTCTCTTTAGTCCACCAGCCCAACTTCAACGGGGCTAAGGGCTAGGGACGCGATAGATTTTGTTTCTCCTCTGTAGAGTGGGACGGGGGCGGGATCTGGTGACAGAAGAGGGGGAAAGAGGAGGTAGAGGACAGAGGCTAATAGAAATTACTGTCAAAATTAAAATTAAGGTTAAGACTTAAGGGTAAAATAATTAATACAAGGACACATATATAACTTAAGAAAAAGAGAAGGAGAATAGAAAGAGGGAAGAGAGTAAAACAAGAAAGGGAGAAAATAGAAATAAAAAAAAAGAAAATAAAAAACCTCACGCATACACGCTCCCACCCACATATAAAATCGCTTGTAGTCAGGTGTGGTGGTATACACCTGCAATCCCAGCAGCTTGGGGGGCGGAGGCAGGAGGATCGCAAGCCCAAGATCACATGCAGCCTGCGCAACCCAGCGAGACCCTGTCTCAAAAAGTAAAAAAAGTATGGGCTGGGGGCACAGCGCAGTGGTCCAGCAACTACAAAGCAAATAGGCACAAGACCCTGGTTTCAAACCCCCGTACAAAACAACAAAAACAAACAACAACAACAACAAAAAAAACCACCCCAAAAAACAAAAAACAAAATCAAAACAAAAACAAAACCATGCATACTCGCTCACACACACATATAAAAACTCTTCTAGTCAGGTGCGGTGGTGCATGCCTGCAATCCCAGAGGCTTGGGGGGGTGGAGGCAGGAGGACCACAAGCCCGAGATCAGAGGCAGTTTATGCAACACAGCAAGCCCCTGTCTCAAAAAGTAAAAAAAAATATGGGCTGGGGGCACAGCGCGGTGGTCCAGCACCTACAAAGCAAGCAGGCACAAGACCCTGGATTCAAATCCCCATACAAAAAGAAAAAGAAAAAAATAAACAAGAAGAAGAAAAGAAAAAAAAAAAAAAACCCTTGTATGTTCTTGCAGGTGGAATCTGCACTGTGGGCACCCAGTTCCACCGGGTGAAGTTGATACTGCAGGAAGCAGTGCTCCCTCTAGAACTCAGGATGGCAGTGTTTTCACACAATCTGCAGGAGCAGTCTGTCTTAGTCTATAGAGATTTTGCCGATTACGTAGAAAATGGCGAATTGCCCCACAATGTCCTGGGGGTGGAACACCGAATGACCAAAGAGATGGTTCCACGAAATATTCTGTGTCTATTGTATTATTTGAGAAGCAGTGGAACTTGTGGCGTCCTCCCTGGGGTTCTCCTTGTCCCACATAGTTCGGGAGCCAATTCCCCAAATCAGAGATTTCTGGCCCAAAGCCTATAGCATGGAGGGAATATGGCTGCTATCGTGGATTTTTTTTAATTGCAGGGCTTTCTGCCCACTTGGGAGACCACTTGGGAGGACCAAATCCTTTTGTGGGCGGGATGATATTCAACCCCCCCGGAGAGAGTCTGTAGCAGGTCTGTCCATGCATGGCGATTACGCTCGAAACTGTTCTTATTGTGTCTAATTGTTAGATCAAACATGCAATCAAGACATACTGATAATCACTGGTGACTGGAACGCAAAGGTTGGAAACAAAGAAGAAGGCTCAGTAGTTGGAAAATATGGTCTTGGTGACAGAAACGAAGCTGGAGATCGCATGATAGAATTTTGTCAGACCAATGACCTTTTCATTGCAAATACTTTTTTTCAACATCATAAACAGAGACTATACACATGGACTTCACCAGATGGAACATACAGGAATCAAATTGACTACATATGTGGAAAGAGCCGATGGAAAAGCTCTGTACAAAATGTCAAAACAAGACCAGGTGCTGACTGTGGATCAGACCATCAACTTCTCATATGCAAGTTCAAACTGAAGCTGAAGAAAATTAGAACAAGTATATGAGAGCCACGGTGTGACCTTGAGTATATCCCACCTGAGTTCAGAGACTACCTCAAAAATAGATTTAATGCATTAGACACAAATGATAGGAGACCAGAAGAGTTGTGGCACGACATAAAAGATATCATACAAGAAGGAAGCAAAAAGTTCTTAAAAAGACAAGAAAAAAAGAAAAGACCAAATTACATGTCAAAAGAGACACTGGACCTTACCCTTGAACGTCCAGCAGCCAAAGTAAAAGGAAGACATGATGAAGTTAAGGAACTAAACAGAAGATTTCAGAAGGCAGCTCGAGAAGACAAAACCAAATATTATAATAACATGTGCAAGGAGCTGGAGGCAGAAAACCAAAAGGTAAGAACATGCTCTGTGTTTCTCAAACTTAAAGAAGTGAAGAAAAAATTCAAGCCTCGAGTGGCAGTAGTGAAAGATTCTACAGGGAAAATATTAAATGATGCAGGAAACATCAAAAGAAGATGGGAAGAATACACAGAGGCATTATACAAGAAAGAATTGGTAGATGACCAACCATTCCAAGAGGTTGCATATGAAGAGGAACCAATGGTGTTGAAGGACGAAGTGGAAGCTGCCTTGAAAGAACTGGTGAAACACAAGGCTCCAGGAATTGATGGGATACCAATAGAGATGTTTCAACAAACAGATGCAGCACTGGAGGTGTTAACGTGTTTATGCCAACAGATTTGGAAAACAGCTACTTGGCCAACTGACTGGAAGAGATCCATATTTGTGACTATACCCAAAAAAGGGGATCCAACTGAATGTGCAAACTATCAGCCAATATCATTAATATTGCACACCAGCAAAATTCTACTAAAGATCATTCAGCAGTATATAGACAGGGAATTACCGGAAAATCAAGCGGGATTCAGAAGAGGGTGGGGAACTAGGGACATCATTGCTGATGTCAGGTGAATATTAGCTGAAAGCAG